>MCFE01000371.1:0-85185 GCA_002104905.1 Basidiobolus meristosporus CBS 931.73 | reverse complement strand
AGTCAGTACAATGGTTGTGGACCATGTGAGAATACTAGGTGCTGATGTTTTCTTCCAAACTGCTCCATTACATGATACTTGTTTGCTTCTGTTATGTGTGCATGTGTCTGTTCTTCCTTTGCACTGCTGTCTTTCGCCTAAAGGGCTTGCTTTCCAGATACAATGATGCTCTCCAGATACAATGATGCTCTCCATTACCTAATCATTCTTGCTGAAGGGCAATTTTAGATAATAGATATATGAAAGGGTTGTTGTATTATGCTTCCTTGACTGAGTTTTCAGAGCATTGGCTTAGTAAGCAGAAGGTTGCTGGTTTGATTCCAGCAGAATGCATGTCTTACATGATGATCCTTTTATACTTTTATACTTGTGCAAGAAAATTTCCTTATTGTCTACTTCAAAGGGCTGTGCTAAGCATCCAAATGTTCAAAACATTAAGTGGCTGTTGCCTTTGCCATTTACCAAATTTGGCTTTGGCTCTTAGGTGACTCTTGAGTAAAGGCAAGCATAATTACTCCAAAAGAAATGAAGAGAGTAGGATTTAAACCCACGCCTCTAAAGAGAACATGTCCTTAAAGTGACGCCTTAGACCAACTTGGCCATTTCTCCATTCTTGTGGCTCAATTACCATTGTTCTAAATGACAATTTAACTTAGCTGCCATTTAGATCAAAATCTACACTAAGAAAAAAATTAAGAAAAGGCCAGTAAAATACCATCATAATATCAGCTGAGTTCTAAGTTTTCAAAATTGAAAACTCTCAATATTGCTATTGTTAGCTTATGAGCAGGTCAGCAAACAAACACTCCAGGAGGAGACTAGGTCAACTACCATCCATATCAAATTTAGTGATTAGGTGCCCATTTCTTTGATCAAGAATTTCATCTGAAATTTTGGACTAAAAGCACCAGCTGAATACCAGCAAAATTCCATTAGAATACCAGCAGAAAACCAGCTGAAAATCAGAAGAATTCCAAGTTTGAAATTTTCCATAGGGCTATTTCTTGCCATTGGTGGCTTAGTCAGGCAAGTATAACTATAGGAGCTCTCTAGATACCTGCTGTCTATTATAAACTATTTTTTGTAATGCAGTTGATTAGCAAGTTAGTATCAATGCTATTGTACTATTTATCTCCATATTATATTTTAAGTCAGGATCAAATAACAAAACCCAACATAGCTCAGTTGGTAGAGTGGGAGCCACACTACAAGGGCTTGGTCTCAAATGCCACCAGTATAGGCAAATCTCATAGTACTGCCCTCAGTGAAGATATCAACACCAGTCTATAAGTGCCTTCCACAATAGTAAAGCCCAAGGACATAGTACAGTGGAAGCTGAGCTTGTAGAGGAGTCAGAACTCAACTTCTATATGACAGACAAATACTTAACCCAAATGACATCAAACCCAGGGAATATAATATACTTAAATGGAGTAATCAATGGAGTACCTGCCAAGATTATGATTGACTCAGGAGCATCACACAGGTACATGTCAGAATAACCAGCCTTAAAAGCAGGATCAACTTGTAATTTAACAAATTCACTTCAGCTTGAGTAGCTGGTAGGGACTCTAACATAATCAGCTGTATTTCTGCACAAATAAGAAAGATGATCAAAGACTATGAACAAGACCTGCAGACCTATATATTTGAATACTGCAAATTTGACCTTGTTGTTGGAAAAACACGGCTATACATCTGCAATACATCAATCAATTGGAGAACCATGCCACTCAGATCCAAAAAGGCAACTAGACTTAAGAGCTCCTACCTGACAGACTGGATTTCAACTTGGTCAATTCTAGTTTGTTGGAAAAGAGTGAATTGAGCACGGCAGAGTTTTGCAGATCACTTAGAAAAGTTATAAAGATGGTTCTCATAGCAGTACCACAGGGCAATCCTATACTACAGCACCCCAGCAAGTCCAGACTCTTTGGACAATTATTCAGATATATTTCCAGATGAACTAGCTAGCCAACCATCAGTCAAAGATGTGAGTCATGCCACTGACACAGAAGATAGCCCCCCAGTGAACAAGACATCTTACAGGTTGAGTCCATTGTAATTGGAAGATGTGAAGAGACAAATTGGTCAACTATTGGAGCAAGGAAACTCCAGTCCCAGTTAGTCATCCTGGGGACCACCAATGCTTTGGTGATAAGCTCAAGAAGGACTATGCCTTAAAGTAGGACATATCCTGTGAGATTGCCTTTCAGACACTCAAAATGAGCTTGCAAAGCTGTAAAGCTAACAAGTACCGGACTTCAGAAAAGAGTTTACTCTCTGCACAATTGCTTCAGATTTTGCAATTGGTGGAGTACTGTACTAGGAGCCAGAAGAAGAGCAATACCCAGCTGCTATAAAATACAAGAGCCTGAACTCTGTAGAACAAAACAATCTGGTGCATGTTAAGTGGAAGCTTGACATAATACACTGCTTAAAGACATGGATATCCTGCATTGCAGGTGTCAAGTGCACTGCAAAGATAGATCATCTCACCCTTAAGGACATTTATATTCAGAAGGTACTATCTTGAAGAATGATAAGATGGAGTGAATAAACTCAGCAACTTGACCAGGAGATTGTCTACCACCCTGGGAAAAGCAACATGGTTGCTGATGCCTTTTCATGACTAGAACAAGTTGCACAACTCAACCTGGTGTATGAATCATATTGGCCCAGCCTGTTACCAAAGTACTCGGGGGGCCAAGCCATTGCTAATGGGTGGATGAAGATGTCAAGAGAATTATATGGGATGATGCAAGCAAACCTGCAGTATAGGATGCTACACTCTGCCAAATTGTTGATGGAAGCCCTATTTCCTATTGCACCTATGCTGCTTGCCTGGACTTAATACACCAGCTACACAATGGACTCAAATATCTGGGAATTGAGGGAACTCATAGCCTCATAAAAGCTGGAGCATGGTGGCCCAGAATGGAATAAGATATTGAGAGGCCAGTGAAAACATCCCCAAGTTGCCAAATCAACCAAGGTTGACCACAGTGAATTGCTGAGCTCCTTCCCTTAGTTCCAATAAGATCATTTGAAAAATGGGGAATTGACTTTCAGCAAGACTGCCCATTACCTAAAACCCAATTGGTCAATTTGAGTAGAAAACAACTATGCACTAAATGGCCAGTTGCTTAAGCTGTACTTGTAGCCTGTGAACAAGTGTTATGATCTTTGCCTTGAATGATTCCGTTAGATAGTTTTAGTCAAATCAATTAGTCATATGTTTAGCCTGTCATTATATCAGTATTAACTATCAAATCAGTTGCATTACTCAGCAAATGAATCAGCAGATCCTTATCAGACAAGAATAGATATATTAGGTATGATGTTATTAGGTGATGATAATGCAATCAAATGGGTCATCAGCTCCAACCTACATTAAAAAATATAAACAGTCAGCAATTTATCTGGCAAAACATATATAGGGAGCTGCTGGAACCTCAATGAGAATAAGTTCAAGTTTTAGTGAATACAATACTGGCTAAGCTCCCTATTCCTCTACAACTCTTGCACTAAGACTTGTAATATTTGTAGCAGTAGTATCCAAAAATCTCCCTCCTGAAGGAAGAAGAAGTCTCCCCTAAGATGTCAGAAAATCAAGAATGGAAGAATGCTATGCAATGAATCCTGGCCTAACAGCAACAGTTACTCCATATCCATAGCCAGCAGCAACAATGAATGAATATCATGGCCCAAAGCTAGCAAAACCCTGTCAAGAGCAACTTCAGTGTGAAGGTCAACTAGTACCAAGGTAGAGTTGATAAAAATCTGGGAACTTGGCTTTTCAGATTGAAGACTTTCAAGGCTAAGGAAACTGCTCAAGAAAGCAAGTTACATTAAGCAGTCTCTTACCTGGTAGATGCAGCTTTACAATGGTACCACAACAGGATCAGGTCATACACCATGATGGGATGCTCTACAATCTCTACCTGGGATGAGTTTGTGTTGGCAATTCAGGATGCTTTTGAACCCCTGCACCAGCAGACACTACCAAGAAGAAAGCTAAAGATACTAAGACCAAAAGGAATGGCTCAAGAGTACATTTATGAATATAGATGTCTATTTGGACAAGTTCAAAGAATGGACCCTCTGGATTAAGTGGAATCCTTTATTAATGGATGAAAGAACTAGCAATGAAGTGAACTACTGAAGACCTCAGACCACTGAATGAGCCATCAAGATTGCCATTTAATAGGACTCAGCTATGTTTGGAGTTGGAAAGCCCACAATGACTGATCAGAGAAGCTACAATCACTATGAAAGAAGACAATCAGAAGCAGTGCCAATGAAAATAGATGCTATGCAAAAGAATCTTACCTCAGAAGCATGTAAGAAGAAAGGACTTTGCTTTATTGCCACCAGCAGGGACATATTGCAAAGTACTGCCCTCAGAGAAGAAATGGGCACTGGCCATCAAAAACCTTCAACCATATTGATGCCCTTGAGCATAGTAACATGGAGGATGAGCTTGAAGAAGATTCAGAACTCACCTTCCATATGACTGAAGAATATTGATCCCAGATGACCTCAAACTCAGGAAAGCTATTATATTGGAATGGAGTAATTAATGGAGTACGTGCCAAGATCATATTTGACTTAGAAGCTTTGCATGATTACATGTCTGAGCAATTTGCTTTGAAGGCTGGAATCAACTTGGAATTCACCAAAGCAACTCCAGTCTCAACAGCTGTTGAGAACCTTCACATGATCAACCATATGACTCAGCTGGTAAGGATCAAGATCAATTATATTGAATAAGACCTACAGACCTATATATTTGGGAACTGCATGTTTAACCATGTACTTGGAAAAACCTGGCTATTTTGTCATAATCCATTAAACAACTGGAGAACCCATGCTAATCAGATCAAGAAGGGCAACAAGACCTATAGGCTGTTACCTGCCAGACTGGACTTCAACTTGGTCAATTCCAGTGTGTGTGAAACAAGTGAACTTTGCAAGATACAGTTCTGTAGAGCACTTAGAAAAGGCACCCAGATGTTCCTCATGGCAGTATTACACAGGGATTCCTCTACTCAAGTACACTAGAAGGTCCAGATCCTTTTGAGGGAATATTCAGATGTATGTCCTGATGAACTTGTAAGCCTACCACCAGTCAGAGACATGGATTGGGCCATTGAAACAGGAAATAGCCCTCCAGTGAGTAAGGCACCTTACAGAATGATTCCATTGGAGTAGGAAGAGATGAAGAGACAAGTATATCAGTTACTGGAGCAAGTATATATCAGACCCAGAAAGTCACTTTGGGGAGCACAAGTACAGTGTGTGAAAAGAAAGGTTGGAACACTTAGGATATGCATTGACTATAGAGCTCTCAACTCAGTGACTGTGGAGAAAAGATACCCCATACCTCAGATTGATGAGCTTTGGACCAACTCAATGGAGCCACTATATTCAGCATGATTGACCTCAGGTTGGGATACAACCAGATTAGGGTGAAGCCAGAGGACATCCCTAAGATGGCATTCAGGACCAGATATGGACATTAGAAGTACTTAGTCATGAGTTTTGGCCTTACCAATGCCCCTGCAACATTCATGACCCTGATGCAGACTGTCTTCCAGGAGTGTTTAGACAAGTTTGTGATAATCTATCCAGTTGTCATATCAATTTACAGCAAGACAGAAGAGGATCACTTGGTGTACATTGAAATGGTCTTGAAGTAGCTAAGAGAGAACATGCTTTTTGGCAAGCTACTCAAGTGTGAATTCTTTGAGGAGCACATTGAATATCTGGGACACATAGTGACTAGCACAGGAGTGACCTTAGACCCTAAGAAGGTTGAAGTTACCAGGAGTCTGAAGCAGCCCCATAGCATATCAGAACTCAGATCATTCCTTGGAATGGGTTCCTATTATTGGATATTTGTCAAGTCCTTTGCAAGTATTGCAGCCCCTTTAACTGATATACTCAAGAAAGACAATACCAACAAGTGGGACATAGCCTGCAAGACTGCCTTTCTGATACTCAAGAATGAACTTACTAAGCTGCCAAGCTTAGGAATACCTGACTTCAGAAAAGAGTTTACTCTGTGCACAGATGCTTCAGATTAAGTAATTGGTGGAGTATAGAGCCAAAGCACAAGGAAAAGGACTACCCAGTTATCTTTGAACCCAAGAGCCTGAACTCAGCAGAACAAAGCTATCCAGTGCATGAGAAGGAGTGACTTACTATAATACACAGCTTGAAGACATGGAAATGCTAAATTGAAGGAGTCAAATGCACTGTGAAGACTGGCCAAGCCTCCCTCAAGTACATATTTACTCCAAAGGTACTCTCTAGAAGAATGACAAGATGGAGTAAATACATTCAGCAATTTGACCTGGAGATTGTGTACTGCCCTGGAAAAAACAACACAGTTCCCAGTCCCTCATCAAGATTAGAACAAGTTGCTCAACTAAACTTGGTATGTGAATCAGATTGGCCTCACCAATTACAAAAGTACTTGGAGGACCAAGCCATTCCTAATGAGGTGGATGAAGAGCAGCAATATAATCCAGGATGAAACCAGCAAGCTTGTGGCAGAGGGTGAAACATTTTACCAACTTGTGGATGAAAGCCCTATTGCCTATTGCCCTTCTGTTTTTTGCCTGGACTTGATACATAAGCTACACAATGGATACAGATATGCCAAATTGCCAGATCAACCAAGGCCAACCACAGATAATTGCTGCACTCTTTCTCTTGGAGACTGTAAGACTATTTGAAAGATGGGGTGTAGACTCTATCACAAGACTGCCAACTACCAGCAAATGCAACCCTTGAATGTTAGTAGCAATTGGACATGCCACTTAATGGCCAGTAGTCACAGCAGTACCTTTAGCCAGTAAACAAGAAGTTGAAAGTTTCATTTACCATGAGATCGTTGAGAAGCTTGGATGCCTGTAGAGATTTTATGCAATACAGGAGCAAGCTTTATGGCAAAGTCATTGAAAGCTTACCCGGAAATGCAGCACATCAGACACTTGAAAACCTTGGCATATTGCCCTAGAACTGATGGAGTTGCTGAGCGGTTTGATTCATTATTTGGAAAAATGCTGATCAAGTATACAAATAGAGCTGTCAGTATATGGGATGAGTATATAGAACAGCACTTTTTGCATGCAGAGTTAGAGTACACAATACCACCCAAAATTACCATTTTACTTAGTGTATGGATGTGAACCAAGGATTCCAGGAGTTCTCACACAACCAAAGCTTACAGACACCTTAGAAGATGAGCTCAGTCAGGCAAGTAAAAACCAGCAGCAGGAACAAAGAGGTCAAGAGACACAGGCAAAAGTATCTCAAAATGCTGAAAAGATGAAGCAGAGACTTGATAAGACTATATCATCAGAAGCATTGACAGTTGAGAACTTTGTATTGCTGAGAAACAGCACTCAGAGAAAGTTTGAGCTACAATGGATGGAACCTTTTAAGATCATCAGAGAATGTCCATTTGCAGCTAACCAACCAATGTGCAAACAAGGGAATAACTGGGAAGATTTAGTTCATAGGAACAGACTCAAGCTTGGAAGACTTGTCAACAATACTGAACCATCAAGATATTGGCATCACAAGAAAAGAGATTGCGGAGAACCCTCTCAACTATGGTAGGGGAGTATGTTACAATCTACTGCTGGAATAATTAAGTTAGATCAGTTTTCAGTCAAATCATTAGTTGTTTGCTTAGCCTATCAGTATATCAGTGTTATCTATCATGTCAGTAGCATTAGTCAGCAAATGAATCAGCAGATCCTTATCATACAGAAATAGATATACTAAGTAAGATCTTATTGGGTGATGATAATGCAATCAAATGAGTCATCAACCACAACTACATTAGAAAATATAAATAGTCAGCAATATATCTGGCAAATTGTATATCAGGAGCTGCAGGAACCTTGATAAAAATCAGATCTAGTTTTAGTGAATACAATACTAGCCAAACTCCTTATTCCTCTACAATTCTTATCCCAAGACTTGTAACACAATAAGTTCCAAGTTTCATTGATATGCAATCCTGTTAAAGCTTGGATGCCCTGTGGAAATCTTATCTTACAGAGGTGCATGCTTTCTGGCAAAAACATTAGAAGCCTACCAGGTAATGCAACAGATCAAGAATTTGAAAGCTTTTGTATTTCACCCTAGAACTAATAGAGTTACTGAGCAGGCTGGTGGACTATTTGGAAAAGATGCCAACCTAGTATTCAATCTGAGCTATAAGTAAATGGGACAAGTATATTGACCAAGTATTGTTTGCCTGCAGAGTTAAGGTGCACAACAGTACCCAATGATTGCCATTTTACTATGTGTATGGAGGTAGACCAAGAATCTCAGGAGATCTCACATAGCTAAAGCTCACCGTCAGATTAGAGAATGAGCTCAGTCAGCCTAGTTGACACCAACAATTGGAATAAAAGTGACAGGAAGCACAGGTCCAAACTCTTAGAGTGAAGAAAAGATGAAGCAGAGATTTCATAAGACTATATCACCAGAGGCTTTGACAGTTGGATCATTCTATTGCTAAGAAACAGCACTCAGACAAAGTTTGAACCATAATAGACAGGACAATTCAAGATCATCAGAAAATGTCCATTTGCAACTTACCAACTAGTAGATAAACAAGGGAATCTCCAAGCAGATCTAGTTCATGGAAACAGACTCAATCTTCCAACACTCACTGACAATGCTGAACCATCAAGATATTGCTATCACCAGCAAAGATATTCAGGAGAGCCCTCTCAGCCATGGTAGGGAAGGATGTTATGATCTGATGCTTGAATGTCTAAGTTAAATCAGTTTTTAGCCAAATCAACTGATCTCATGCTTGCCTATCAGTATATCAGTATTCACCATCAAGTCAGTTATATTGGTAAGCAGATGAATCATCAGATCTTTACCAGATTGAATTGGATATATCAAGTAAGTTCTAATTTGGTCATGATGCAATCCAATGAGTCATCAGTCACAATCTACACCAAGAAATACAGTTACTCAGCAATTGATATTGCAAAATATATACAAGGAGCTGCTGGAACCTTGACAAAGATCAGTTTAAGTGTTTATAAGTACTATACAAGTTAAACTCCCTATTCCTCTACAACTCTTGTATCAAGACTTGTAACACTTAAAATTTCTTTGACTCCTGTTTAAAGCTTTTGGCCCTGGTTGTAATAGGCTCATGAGGAAGCTTTTGGCTCTTAGCCATAACACCCTTGCTCTTCTGTTATTGCTGGTTTCTTACATTATTAAGATACATTCTTAGCACATCACTAAATTTCAGACCTAATCCTGATTAGTTGGGTATTATGAGAAATATGGACATACTTGTAACTCTATCATAAATCTGCACCCATCCTTATCATCATATGCAATAGTTGACATTGTGTCTGGGTACATGGGAAAGATGCTCCCAAATATCAGAGACAGGATGCAGTCTGGTTTCACCAGTACATTATTAAATTTATCAAGGCAGTAATTCTGGTTATGAAAAGACATGTTAACTGACTTTCAAAAAAGGTTCTGATTATGGTTTGTTTTTTTCATAATGAATAAGTTTAATAATAATGGCTACAATTGTTATTCTGTACATTACATCCTTGTCTTCTTCCCTACTTCATATAACAGTTGTTGAGTGATATGTTAAGGGGAATCTTTCTGCAAACCTGACAAAGTTTGTCCCACATTCCATGTTGGCATGTACTCTTTGCATATCCCCACCAATCTCTGTACTTGACCGGATTCCATTCTTTTTATCTGTGTAAATTGTCTGTACTCCCAAGGGTAGCCAATCTTGTGGCACAAAAGATGCAGTTTTCAGTCAGACCGTTGGCAATCTAATAAGGGTTGGGTGCCACATTGAAATTTTTGCTAAAATAGTTGGTGTTTCTTGTGTTGGTCCCAAAGAATATCCTGTTAGCCGTGACTGTTGTGAAATGACTAACTTCAGAAGACACCAAGTCCATGGTACAGGAAACTGTTGGATCAGAATAGACATATCCTATTGAGCATAGACCTACCAAAATTTTAGCAAAAACCTTCGTGTTGTTATTTGCAAATGGATCCAAAATAATTTTTGACAAAACAATCAATTGCATAGTCCTGATTGCTTTTGCATACAATGGCCAGTTGCATTCACTCAAATAAGTGCAGGCCTCAACAAGACTAACAGAATGCCATCAATATCCTGTTTAAGAACTGTCTGAGCTCCATCAAGCTGACTTACCTTTATAGCAGTATAATAGCGAAGTACTATTGTGCCATCAGATTGCAAAGAGGGTTGATAATTCCAAGCTGCTGGCATTCTGAAAGCCTGATTTTGGAACCTTAGTGGCTGATATTTAATGAATCCACCTGCAGGACTAAATTATTTTTTGTAGGGTATAACATGCCAAATATAAGCATATACATATGTACTTAAAGTACTCAAGCCAATGTTATCAAGGTTTTAACTTTTGCCAATCTACTTCCTGAGTTAGATGTTGACCTTATCCAGCTATTATGATTACGTAAATGCTTAAAATTCTTGACCTTGTTTATATTCTTATGTGGGATTATGGCAATGCGTTAATGCTCTTGCCAAATAGAGTACTAAACTAATCAACCTTTTGACTGTCTTTTGATGGGGCATTCATGAAATATGAATGGTGTCAAGTGAGGGTTAGCTTTCACATTTCCTTTCTGCCTCCAAAAAGCTAGCTCATTGCTTCCATGATAGTCCCAAAGATGGTGTTTATGATGTGGTAGGAGTATGGTGGTACTTACCACCTATCATTCCCTCTTTTCTCCCTTTACATTCCATGCATTGGAAACTCCCTAAAGATGAAGCAAGATTTGATATTACCTACACTAAGCAAGCAGGAGTGGAGTACGCATATGGTAATAACTGAGATCTATGCTTGTAAACCTATGCTTGTAGTATAGTCACTCACATTCTATCATAGACTTCTTACATTAAAGCTGTAGACCTACTAAAGATTCACTAGTTATCTACATCTGAATAACCATTCCTACAATGCCAGCATTTGACTCCCAAAGGTCCAATGAGCTTTGGATTTAAGTTGTTTAGGAAGTCCACATGAGTATATACATATCCACATTGTCCAGTACTTGGCTTTGTATTAATACATGTGTTTTAATTTAATTTGGAGCTTGTAAGCAGTACTTTGATATGCAGATACACTGGAGTAGCTTGCCAACTCTTTCAAAATTTGCTGGTACCTCAAAGGGCTCATTTAGCTTTAAATGCCAAATGTAAAATCAACCTACAAGTATTGCAACATTGTTAAAAAGCAACTGCATTGCTCCCAGTGGGAACCTTTTGCACTGATTTGTCCATGTTATCTTAACCATCTGCAGCTGTTTATTAGTTTTTATTGCTGGTTATTTGGCATCTATCTTGCCAGGTATGCTGCAATTGCATGCAAACTTCTGTATGTACTCTATATGGAAAGAAGAATTTCTTAATGGTAGTGCTTAGATTACAATAATGTGTTAGAGTTATAAATTGATTCCTACTGATCTCACAATCTTACAGTAAAGCTGTCCAGTATGCAAGGTAAATACAACAATACTAATCATTGTGATCAGAAAAGCCAGCTATCTTACCATTGGAAGAGGTATCTCTAAGACAGACTATGATAGGTGCTTTGACAAAATAGGCATATACAAATTGTGTAATGGATGGCATGCAGGGCTCATCTAGTAATGTTGCAGGTAGCTATTAAGGTTGACTGTGAATTAGGCACAAATACTGGTGAGACTACAATCAGATTTCTGCTCCAATAATGATAATGCACAGATCCAGGTTTACCAGAATCAGTGGCCAACAGGATTTGCTGGTAGGGTACTTGCCTATTATGAGTTCATCAAGTGCTAAGGCAAAGACATGGTTGCACATACCTTCAAGATGACCCAGGCCAACACCAGGACATTTGGTGATGCAGTACCAATGTACTAATTCTTTGTTTATATTCATGTGAGCTTAAAATATTCTTGTATAGATAGTTCACTTGGAAATTGTACAACTATAATGGCTCACCATGGGAAGCAGTACAAGAAAGCTTGTAAAGCAGTATTCACCTGTATATACCATGTATATGCCATAGAGACACAACCAAGCTTTCTGGATCACAACCAAGCCCCAATGCAGCAACAATAAAAGAGTGGATAGGCAACAGCTTGCTTTACCATTCAATGTAACAAAGAGGATGGCATTCAAGCAAAGTTGTGGTGACAGTGTGGCCACTGAAGGTAGTAATGGGTACTCCTGAGGCTCTTGGCTGGAAAGGCAGCTGAGAATCTTGGCAGATCTACAAGCTAGCTTCAATGCTCAAGCAGATAGGAATAAATCATATGCAGTGCCTGTGCCAGAAGAACAGCAAATAACTGCCGTAAAATGACCACTATCAAAGTGCCATTGCCCAGAGAAAGCAGGAAACAATCCAGACACAGGATGAGCGGATACTACATATAGAGTAATCAATACACCAGGTTGAGGATTTAGTTTCTTTGCTGCAAGGAAGGCACTCAGGTAGCTCTATGTAACAGGCTCAATTTCCACCATTTCCCAGTGTGACTGCAGTAGAGCATGACAATGTTCTTAAAGCATGGCCAAAGTGCGCAAGGACAAGGCCCTCAGCATACCCATTGCAGCCTAGGAGGGAGAGACTGCAAGAAGTACACTAAAGCCCAAAAGTTAAATACATTGAAGATCTGTAAAGCGTTAAGTGCAAAAAAATATCAAGTACCCTGTCAAAGCAGAAGTAAAAGACGTGTCAGTAGCAAAGATAAGAAAAGTGGAAAGCAATAGGAAAAAAGTCTTTTCAGGCAAGAGACAGATAATCATAAATATATGCTGCAGCTCCCACTAATTAATACTGCAAGTGTAAAGCAGTCTGAGTCCCATAAGAACCAGGAAAAATGCCACCAAGACAACTGCTATTTTGACTTGATTTCTAGCAGGCAAGTCCAAACCTTATCAGCCTTTAGAATCCACTATGTAGGTGTCATATGCAAGCAGCCAGGTACCTTCAACTTTCTTTCAAACTGAGGACAGGATTATGACAGTTTTATGCTTGTTTCACTACTCATTAGGTTAATTAAACTTGAAGGTATATTGGTGGTCTGTTTTTATCTGATGTTTAAACTCCCAGATTAGATTTGTATTTGGTCAAGTCAATTAGTTTCATGCTTGATCTATTAGTATATCAGTGTTTTCTATCAAGTCAGTAGTATAAGTCAGCAGAAGAATCAGCAGATGCTTATTGGACAGAAAATGATGTATTAAGTAAGATCTAATTAGGAGACAATGATGCAATCAACTAAGTCATCTGCCACAACATACAAAAAAATTAGTCATCAATCAGCCTGACAAAATGCATATAATGAGCCGCTACAACCCCATTAGACAACAGCTCAATTTAGGAAATATTCCTCTACAACTCTTATTTCAAGGCTTCTAACATTGGTAGCAGCAATAACCTGAAACCTCTCTCCTGAAGTGAGAAGAAGCTTCACCATCAATGTTGGAAGATCAAGAATGGAAGAATGCTATGCAGTATATTCTGGCCCAATAGCAGCTGTTATGCCAGATCCTCAGCTAGTATTAACCAGGAATGACTTCCACGGCCTAGAGCCAGCAAAGCCCTGTCAAAAGCAACTTTGATGTCAAGGTCAACTGGTACCATGGTAGAGTCAATGAAAACCTGGGAACTTAGCTCTTTCAAATTCAAGAAACTTTTAATTCTAGGGGAATTGTCCCACAAAGCAAGTAGCATTATGTAGCTACTATCTTGCCAAATGCAGCTTTGCAGTGACATCACTGTAAGATTAGGTCAGCCACTATGATGGGCTGCTCTACTATCTCTACCCAGGATTGGCTTGTGTTGGGAACTCATGATGATATTGAGCCTCCTCATCAGCAGACAGTACTAAGAAGGAAGCTGAAGACACTCAGACAAAAAGGAATGATTCAGGAATACATCTATGAGTGTAGGTGTCTACTTGGACAGATTGAAAGAATGGACCTCCCTGAAGAAGTTGAATACTTTTTAATGGGTTGATAGAAAATACTGCCAGGAAGTCAATTATCAACAGCCCAAAACTACTGACAAAGCTATCAAGATTACCATTGACTATGACCAGGCTATGCTTGGAGTTGGAAAGCCTTCAGTACCTAATCAGAGAAGCCACAATGACCATGAAGGAGGAGAGTAAGATGCAGTGCCAATGAAATAAATGCCATGCAGAAGAATCCTGGCTTAGAAGAATATAAGAAGAAAGGACTTTGTTTCAATTGCCACCAGCATAGGCAAATCTCAAAGTACTGGCCTCAGTAAAGAAATCAACATCAGTCTACAAGAACTTTCCACTATAGTGAAGCCCAAGGACAAAGTGCAGTGGAAGCTGAACTTGTAGAGGACTCCAAACTTGCCTACCATGTGACAGACAAATACTTATCCCAAATGACCTCAAACTCAAGGAATATATTGTACTTAGTTGGAGTAATCCATGGAGTACCAGCTAAGATTATGATTGACTCAGGAGCATCACACAGGTACATGTCAGAACAACCAGCCTTGAAACCAGGATCAACTTGGAGTTTAACAAATCCACTTCAGCTTGAACAGCTGGTGGGATCACTCACATAATCAACTCTATCACTCAACAAGTAAGAATAAAGATCAATGACTGTAAACAAGACCTGCAGACCTATATATTTGGAAACTGCAAACTTGACCTGGTTCTTGGAAAAACATGGCTATACAACTGTAATACATCAATGAATTGGAGAACCATTCAACTCAGTAACAAGAAGGCCACTAGGCCTATGAACTACTACCTGCCAGACTGAATTTCAAGTTGGCCAATTCCAACTGGTTGAAAATCAGAGAACTACACAAGGCAGGGTTCTGCTGAGCACTTAGGAAAGTGATAAAGATATTTCTCACTGCAGTATTGCAGGATAAGTTCTCTACTCCAGCTCTGTAGATACTTCAGATTCCTCTGAACAAATATTCAAAGATGTTTCCAGCAGAGCTTGTAAGCCTACCACCAGTCCAAGATGCGGATAAATGTCATTTACCCAGGAGATAGCTCCCCACTCATCAAGACACCTTATACTATGAGTCAAATGGAACTGCAAGAGACGAGGAGACAAACTGTTCTACTATTGGAACAAGGAAACATCAGGCCCAGCAAGTCACCTTGGGGAGCACCAGTGCTATTTGTGAAATAGAATGATGGAACACTTGGGACATGCATTAACTACAGGGGTCTTAATTCAGTTACTGTAAAAGTAAGTACACTATACCTTGGACTGATGAGCTTTTGGACTAACTTAATGGAACCATCATATTGACCAAGATTGATCTCATGTCAGGATGCAACCAAATTAGGGTGAAACCAGAAGTTATCCCCACAACAGCAATCAGGATCAGATATAGACATAACAAGTACCTATTCATGAGTTTTGGCCTCACCAATGCTCTTGCAACATTCATGACCTTAATGCAACCATTTTCCAGGAGAACTTAAACAAGCTTGTGCTCATCTATCTAGATGACATATTGATGTACAGCCAAACAAATGAAGACCACTTAGCACACATTGAAAAGGTCTTTAAGAAGCAAGCAGAGAACAAGCTAGCAAAGTGTGAGTTGTTCAACATATACATTGAGTATGTAGGACAAATAGTGACTAGCACAGGAGTTATCCAGGTCCCAAAGAACATGGAAGTTATCACAAATCTGAAGTAGCCACTGTTGAGACATTGGACCATTGGGTATCATTCATAGCAAGAATTTTACTCAACAATTCTGGGCTAGTCTTTGTCACTGAAGGACTAAATAACAGCCCCAACTTTATACTTTCTTTCAGCTCTATAATCCTATGATTACTATCCTATAATTAGGATCAAATTAGCACTTTTATCAAATTTACGTATTAACCCTGAAACTGTTATAGAATGTTCCTGAGTGTTGAGAAACCCTGCATACTTGGTGTGACAGTTGTATTATTTCTATAGAGGTATAACTACTGAGCTTTCTGTATTATTAAGCTACAGTTCCAGTGGAATTATTCTTTGTTGATAAGTACCCTAACTTCAAAAAACATTTAATTTGCAACAGGTTTTGAGCCCTTATTACCTTACTCTAGTCTAAAGATGATATTTACAAGCAAACAGAGCAATACAAACATCTTCCCTTATAGGACAGGTTTGATGGAAGGAACTACAAGCTCTGGAGAGTCAAGATGCCAATCCACCATGTGGAAAGAGAGCATTGGAATACACTGATGGGAAAGGAGGTTGAGCCCAAAGGAACAAAAGAAGAAGTTGAAAAGTCTCAAGAGAAGGAGATAAAAGCCTTCAATGCCATAAGTATCAAAGTGCAAGATTCCGAGACTAAACTGGCCAGCTCAGGCAAATACTGTATATGGAAAAGAACTTGAAGGTGATTGAATTGCCTTGATGCAGGCATCTGTTAGTATTATGATTGCAGTTTGGCTGCCTACAGCTGGTGCTGTACAACACTACTATACAGGTTTACCAATGGGTAATTTCTTTTGCTACCTCTCCTTGCACCATCCATATATTGCATTGTATACTTGCCCCAATTTTATTTGCTTAATCATTACTATTATAGGAATTTGACGTGTTGTTTGAGCCAAAGAAACTATGGTCTCCTGCTTACCAACCTCTACATATGCACATATCTGCTGCAAATGACATATATCTATCACCTCAACTTTAGAGCTATTCAGTGTTATATTTGCAAAGTTGCCATATGCCTTGTAATGCTGGTAATATATATATCTTGCAAGCATATGCTTGGTTGCAGCCACTTTTTTTGTGAATGCCTCCTGAATGCTGACAGAATACTTTTCAGTACCTAGCCAATATGCTTCTTCTCCCTGCTAAATTCTAGTCCTGCTTGTAAGATCTTTGTGCTTAGCTTTATGATTGTTGTATAGCCTCTTAAATTGCAATATAAACTCCTTAAATGAATTGGTAGATATGCTAAAAAGACATTGGTAAACCTCCTGTGAAACAAGTACTCTCAAAATAGCAACATCTGACTCCCATTGTTTCCAATGTGCACTAGGTAAAAGTAACTCTGAGAGGCCAGTTGAATAAGGAAACATCCAGTTCACTCAGTCCTTGCATTTGTGTAGTTGCATAAGTGTATAGATAGTGAGTGGCACTAGTGAGTCATGCTTGTGGAAATATCAGAGAGATATATTGGAAGTAAATTGGAGAATTAGAAGATCTACATGGTATTCACTTGTTGGCTTACTGGGTTGCAGCACAGTATCAATGCTTATTGCAGAACTATGTAAGTATATATACTGCTCACTACTAGGGAGGTCTTAGTAGTACATGAGCCAAGATTCAGCTCATTTGGCAAAGTCTCAGATTTTCTCAAGACTCTGTAATTCACTAATTCCTGATATTTAGCTGATATCTGGCTTAGCCAGCAGCCTGATATTGTTGACCATCATCTCAATGTTATGACCAAATCATAATGGTCTTTTGCTGACTTTACTGCTAAAATGGTTCCCAAGCTTTACAGTGGTATAGTGGACATTTGGAGAAATTTGAATTGCATTCCAACAATCAAATTGCATTTTACATATACATATGAAAACCCAACTAGCCAATATATGCCAATGTTAAATTTGGAAAACAACTTGATAGTGCTTTGATAGCCTTTATGTGGACATCTACTGGTATTGTTATGGTAGTATTACTACCTACAGCTAGTAGTGAATTAAGCTGCTGTACCAAGGTACCGGATGGTATTTCCTTTTTCTACCACCCCTTGCACCATTCATATATTCCACTGTAGAGTCCCCCCAATCTATTTGTTTGCACATCATTACCATTGGCATTACATGTATATTTTGAATCCAGATAATTGTGGCCTACTGCTTACTGGCCTCTTCATATGCATACACTGGCTGGAATTGACACACCTCTATCACCTCAACCCTATGGCTTCTCAATGAGGCACCTGCAAAGCTGCCATAAACCTTGTATTTCTGGTAATTTAAACATCTTTCATATATGTACCTGGTTGCCACCACTTTTGCCATATATACATCTTGAATATACTTGAAATACCTCTTGGTGCAATGATAATGTATTCCTTCTCACTGCTGGACTCTAGTCCCCCTTATAGGTGTGCTCCGGTTCTTGTTTGTGTGGGTTCTGTATTGATAGGTATAAAAACTGGCTTGTAATCAGAAGAAACTTGGTATACTTTGGTAAAGTTGCTCTAATAAGTTTTGTGGCTTGTTGTGTCCATCCCAACCTTGCCTTACTTAACTGATTATACATTCTTTGTGGCTGATTAGCTTCTCAATACCAAAGGTACAGGTGTCTCCATGCGCACATCTGTCCTCTGTATTTTCCAACTATACCTTGCAGCCCTCTATGTGCCAACTCATTACATCCATGATGGACTTGAAGGTCACATTCATGATGAGGTTGGGATATGGGAGTACTTGCTGTTGTAAGAGTCTTGGAGATACAGCAAGCAATTTGGAGAGCTAGTAGATTAGGTGGCTTCACGTAATGCTTTATTGAATGTAAAAGTAGTATTTATAATTTTGCATGTTCTTGGCACAACTAGCACATATATTTTATCTAGGAAGGTCCCAAGAAGCTGTTTGCAAAGTTTGGGACTGTTTGGACAACTATGAGAATTGCATGTTCTGAATACCTGATATTTTGGTAAGAATATTCCAAGTAAATCCCAGCAAGGAATTTGGCAAGTATTTCTAGATTTTGTAGGCAATGATCTAAGCAACCAAGTTAGGTGAATATTTAAGTGGAGCTACTAACTACAACAACACTCCCCCTTGACTCAATACTCATACTGTATAGTCCTAGTTTTGACCCAGGATAACCAAACTTGTCTCTAGCTATTGGTTTGATAAATATATCTGCAATCATTTCTTCTGTAGGATAGTAAGCCAAGTTAACCTGGCTATTGTCTATAACTTCACATATGAAATAATGTCTGATGTCTCTTTGCTTATCTCTAGCATGAAAAGTTGGATTTCTACCTAATATATACATCCTTGATTATCCTGAAATAAAGTTATAGGCACTTTTAACATAAAGCTAATTCTTCAATATGCTTTCTTAGGCACATAACTTCTCTTGTAGCTTCACAGACTGCCATATACTCTGCCTCTGTGGTAGAAAGTGCTCTGGTTGGTTGCCTTCTTGAATTCCATCAAATTACTCCTTTACAGCAAAGAAAGGTGTATCCAGTAGTAAATCATCTGTCTTCTATATTTTGTCCCCAGTCAGCTTCAGATTATTCCACAAGATCTTGTTCCAAATCCTTGCAGATGCGCCTTTAGCTGATATCAGCAGTTCCTTTTAGGTATCTAAAAATCTGCTTAACTGCTGTAATTGTATGAGATCTGTAGCACTGATTATGCTGGCTGACAACTTCCACTGAGTATGAGATATCTAGATATAATCCAAGCACAATATACATCAGACTACCTGCCATAGATTGATAAAGAGAGTTAGGGCTTTTGGATGGCACCAAACTCTCTTAATTTGGCTGTATTAGACCAAGTTAAGGTTTGTCTGCACTGGGGCAGCTGCTGATTCACAGTTTTCTGTTTAGTACTTCTTAAGTATATCTTGAATATATTTGGATTGGCAAAGCATGATAATCTGGGTACTCCTGTATATGGGGAACCTTATTCCTAAGTAGTACCTGAGCTCTCCTATTTTGCACATCTTGAACCCCTTAGATAGGCCAGATTTAGTCTCTTCCAGTATTTGTAGGTTGTTGGTGGCCATAGTAAGATCATCCACATACAGAGCTAATAGAACTGGACTTGCTCTATCTAGCCTATAGTATATACTATAGTCAGCAGTACTCCTTTGGGAGCTCAAAGATTCCTAATACAAAACTATATTGGAGTTCCAGGCTCTTGGTGAATATTTGACACCAAATAGTAATTTTTTAAGCTTGCAGACTAAGTGGGGGCTACCTTAGTCAACAAACTCATTAGGCCGGTCCATGAACATGTTCTCATTGATTTCACAATTCAGAAATGGAGCTTTTACATCCATCTGCTGAATAAAAAACTTATATTTGGCTGCCATAGCCAACATTAATCTGATGGATTTAAACTTGGCTTCCAGAGCAAAGGTCTCAGTATAGTCATGTTCTTTTGTTTGGGAGTATCCTTTGGCCACCAGTCTTGCTTTGGACTTTTCAATTGTACTGTCAGTCTTGTAATTTGTCTTGAAGATCCATCTCCATCCATATGATATCTGATTGATTGGTATTTTGGCCAAGTGCCAAGTTCAATTGGCCATATGGGCCTGATACTCATCAGTCATTGCTGATCTTCAAAACTTTGTCTGAGGGCTATTTAGGGCCACCTTTACAGTCTGAGGCTCATCAATATGGACTCAATAGGCAAAGGCCAAGTTTGTACCCTCATTGATAAAGTAACTTGGGGTACTTGTGGTCCAGTTGGATCCCCTGGTTTTCAATACTGGAATGATTATTTCCAGAATATTCCTGGGCACTAATTCTGGCTGAAGTGCAGTTGCAAACACAATACTTCTATTGGTGGACCAGCAAGTGGCCATCACAATATCACCATTGCCAGTATTGGAAAGTTTGTTGTCAGCTCATACTCAAGCATGAATGAGGTATTAGGTGCAGTGGCAAATAGAACTGATGCAATTGCCCAGAGAAATCAGAAAATAGTCCAGAGGCAGAATTAGTGGATAACATGTGAAGAGCAATCCATATCCCAAGCAGAGAATGCAGTATCTTTGCTGCAAAGAAGGAACTCCAATAGCTTAATATTACAGCCAAGAAATGAGGCAATTCCTGCTGTAACAGCAGAGGTGCACCATAAAGTCTTTGAAGCACAACAACATTGACTCAAGATAGAGCTCACAGAAAAGTCAATCATAGCATGGGAAGGGGAGACTGTGATATTAACCCAGGCCTAAAGATCAAAAGATATTGAAGATTGGTGAAGCTGTTGAGTGCAATGGTGAAAAATTGGCTAATAATCAAGTGGTCATAAGAAGTCTAGCATAGCATCACCTTAAGGCCAGCATACTGTAGGACTATCAGGAACTCAAGGCCAAGCAGAATATGCTTGATCTGCTCCATGAACATCATCCTTGCTGCTGTTGTTGGAGTTTAGGAGATACTGGAAATGATTAGGAGAACAAGTAGATTATGTGGCCCTGACTTAATGATTTCTACAATGTAAAAGTAGATTTTATAATTTTACATTTTGTTGATACAACAAATATGTATAATAGGCTTAGGTAGGGCCCAAGAAGATGTGTGTAAAGTTGGGAGCTGATGGACAGCTTTGTGAATTTTCATTTTCTGGGTACCTGGTGTTTTGGTGAAGGTATTCCAAGTAAATCTCAACAAGGAATTTGGTTGGTATTTCATAAGATTTGTAGGTAATGATCTGACTAAGTTGGGTGTATATTTTGGTGCAATTACAAATTTTCACATCAGCTGCCAGTAAGCAAGTAGACTTTTGGTCAACATTGGTATGCTTAGAAAGTATCTCAATAATAGCAGACACTATTAATGGCAGAAGAACAAGGGCACCATGGCTAAAAGCCAGCAGCTTCCTCAAGAGCTTCTCACAGGCAGGGCTGAAAGCTCCAAACAAGTGGCAAAGATGGGACCAATAGCCAGAAGAAGAACCTGTGGCTTTCTCAGCAGCCTGTCACAAGCAGGGTGAAAAGGCAAAGCAAGCAGGAAAGAGACATCAAGAAGCTAGAAGAGTAGCTGATAAGGGACAAGCAGGCAAAAGCAAATGCATTGTTTTGGCACTTATCTAGGAGAAAACACAGTACAATGCAAGATGCACTCAGTCAAAGTAGCAGTGAAAGGTTTAGCAGTGATCAATGTAATCAGGCAAAAGTCTACTCAAGCCAGAGGCAGGGAGGTATAAGAAAAAAGCTGTGGTTTTACCAACTATTGCTTTCTGCCTGGAACATGCTCTATCTCATACTAGCCAAGAAGATTTACCAACAAGACAACAGCTGTTTTCACAAGAGTTGGAAGTGTATGTAGTTGAGTGTCCGCAAGAGTTGGAAGTGCATGTAGATGAGCTACACTCCTGTGAGGTAGATGAGCTTGAAGAGAAAGATACTTGGTCTACCACTACCTCAACATCCTCTATTGCAGATGGTGTGGAGATCCCACTGACAGACAAAGCAACAACATCAAGAACTCCAAGGACTATAACAATGCCTACAGTGGAGTTTTGGAACATTAATAGGCACACCAAGCAGTTGCTGCAATTCTTCAAGACCAATTCTTAAGAAAAGGCACGTGAATATTGCAAGGATTTACTGCAAAGACTAACAGACCAGGCACTAGACTTTGCAGTGCTGGCTGATGACCAGGATGTATGAGAACTAGAGAATGAACAATGCCATAAAGCCACAGGGTTCCTGCCAAAGTCATGGAAAAGGGCATTCTGACAGAAATACCTATTGAATGGTGGATTTCAATGGGGTTACTTGTTGAGTGTAAGGTTGGGATTAAAGTAAGTGTTAGGTATAGGGACTTGTATAGGCCAGTACAATTGGCAATTGAGATACTACTAGAGTTTTAAAGGAAATGAGCCAATTTGTATGCATGAAAAGTAAGCATGTCAGTTAAGTCAGGAAGTAATGAGTATGAAAAATAGGCAATAGCCAATCAATGTACCCAAATGTAGGATGTGATCAAGTGACTGGGATAAGTGAGTGAGAGAATAAGCAGGGAACCAACCAATAGCCACCAATATACTGTTGTGATGATAAATATTGAACAAGTTCATTGGGAAATCTGGGGCTTGATTTTTTGTAATGATCTTTGCTGTTGAAAAAGTTTGTAACTCCACCTAAATATTCACCCCAATTAGTCACTTCAATTGTTACCTTTGAATCCTAGAGAATACTGACCAAATTCCTCATTGAGACTCACCAAGAATACTTTCACCTAAATATCTTGTACCCAGAACATGAAGATTCTCAAAGTTGTCCAAACAGCCCCAAGCTTTGCACACATGATCTTAGGACCTTCCCAAACCTAATCCATGTGTTTGTTATACCAAGACCATGTAAAAGTATAAACACTACCTTTACATTCAATAAGTCATCAAGTGACAACTACAATCTTCTTGTTCTACAAGTCACTTACAATATCTTCAAGACTCTTACAACATTTGCATGATGCCTTTGTTACTGTTGTAAAAATTTGTAATTCCACCTAAATATTCACCTAACTTAGTCACTTAGATCAGTACCCTCAAATCCTAGAGAATACTGAACAAATTTCTTGTTGGGATTTACTTGGAATATTTTCACCAAAATACCTGGTACCCAGAACATGAAAATTCTCAAAGTTGTCCAAACAGCCCCAAACTTTGCACACATGTTCTTGGGACCTTCCTTAACCTATTCTATGTGTTTGTAATGCCAAGACCAGGTAAAAGTATAAATACCACTTTTACATTCAATAAACCATTAAGTGAAAACCACATAATCTACTTGTCCTCCCAAATCACTTCCAATATCTCCAAGACTCTTACAACAGTTACATCACCACCTCTTAGTTACCAGATATAAGCTTTGTGACAGCCCTTTGACAGGATCATCACAATTATTCTTTGCAGGGTATTGATACACATAAGCAAAAATACAACTACCTGAGCTGGATGAGCTGGATATGTACTTATTCAGGTGGCCTTCTAGAGCAATTTTTACCCAGAGTACACTGAAAGCATTGGGAGTCAAATGCTGATATTGTTGTAAGAGTCTTGGAGATATTGGAAGTGATTGGGAGAACAAGTATATTATATGGTTTTCACTTAATGATATATTCAATGTAAAAGTAGTATTTATACTTTTACCTGGTCTTGGCATTACAAACATGTAGAATAGGTTAAGGAAGGTCCCAATAGCATGTGTGCAAAGTTTGGGGCTGTTTGGACAACTTTGAGAATTCTCATGTTCTGGGTACCTGGTATTTTGGTGAAAATATTCTAAGTAAATCCCAACAAGGAATTTGGTCAGTATTCTCTAGGATTTGAAGGTAATGATCTAAGTGACTAAGCTATGTGAATATTTAGGTGGAAATACAAATCTTTATAACAGATATTGTGGTAATAATTATTTCAAAATGGATCACCAATGCCAACAAAGTATATCTATGGCTTTTATGCAGGGAGTTTGAGGTGGGATTTTGTTGTAAAAATTTGTATTGTTCTCCCAATCACTTCCAATATCTCCAAGACTCTTACAACAGGTTATGAGCCCCAAGCTGTCACTCTCTGCAATGTCTACTACTGCTATTACTGGAATTTTTCCCTCTGCTGAAAAGTTGGATGGATCTAACTACCAAGTGTGGAAGGTGAAGATGAAGATGCTGCTACAAGAAAGAGGCCTTTGGGATATTTTCATGGGAGAAGAATGCCCTCCTAAAAATGTGGGAGAGGAAGCCTTAAAGTACCAGAAGAAAGAACAAACTGCCTTTAACTGCATTTGCCTTAATGTCAAGGACAAATTGCTAATTCAATGCTAAAGAGCAAAAACGGCAAAGAATGCCTGGAAGGCATTAGAAGACACTTACCAGTCATGTTCAGCTGCCATGAAAATGTATCTGAGTTGAAAATTCTTTACTACAAAGATGCTGCCAGAAGAAGAAATGAAAAATCTAATTAACAGAGTTACCCTGCTGGTAGATGAGATGGAATCTGTGGGCGTACCAACTACTGATGAGGATGTGATAGTTATCATCCTGAATAGCCTGGCAGACAAGCTTCAGGGCCTTGTATCAGCCCTAGAGTCCAGAACTGAAGATTTGACCTTAAATTACATATATGGAAGGCCCCTAGATGAAGAATTGAGAAAATTAAGCGCCAATAAGAAGGAAGAAGAAAATGCTTTAATAAGCAATGATAACCAACAAAGGAGGTGCCCAAGACCCTACAAAGGCAACAGCAACCTGTTTTGTAACTACTGCAAAAGGAAAGGACACACATCAGACCGGTGTCTCAAAAAGAAAGATAATCAGCAAAAGAAGCCTGAATATGGAAATGCTGCAACAACTGAAAATAGACTATTCATATCTGCACTAAATATGACACAAACAAGGATTCTCAGACGTGGTATATTGACTCTGGAGCTTCTCAACACTTTACACTCCAAAAAGAACTTTTTACCCAATATTAAGAAATTCCAATTAAGAAGGTTTTCATGGGTGACAATAGAACACTTGATGCAGTGGGAGAAGAAACTATCCAAGTAAACCTAAGAAGCAGTGAAGGAAGCCATACACTGACCTTTAAAGAAGTACTCTATGTACCAGAAATAGCCAAGAACCTACTCTCTGTAAGCAAGGCCACAGCAGAAGGACTCAGTTTGGTTTTGACAATTCTGGATGCAGGATCACTGATCAAAATGGTGCCCATATTGCTTTGGGCATCAGAGATCAGAATCTATACAAGATCACTTACATTCCATCATATTTGGAGGCCAATATAAGTAACTTAAATGAAGGAACACCAATGCTTTGGCACAGGAGATTTGGACACATCTATTTTGATTATTTGCGTAAAATGATCAAAGATCAGCTAATTTCTGGAGTGAAAATTGATCCCCAAGCTAATTTGGAGCACTGTGAAGCTTGCATATATGGGAAAAAAGCCAGACAACCGTTCAAGAGCTCTGGGTTAATCAAAACTAAGAAAAAATTAGATCTAATTCACTCAGATCTGTGTGGACCTATGCAAAATTTATCCTTAGGCGGGATGAAGTATTTAATCACTTTTATTGATGATTATACAAGATACACATGGGTCTACTTCATGGAGAGAAAGGAAGAAGCTCTGTCTAAGTTCAGGAATTTTAAAGCCATGGTGGAGAGAGACACTGGTGAAAAAATCAAGAAAATACGCTCTGACAATGGTGGAGAATATACCTCAAAACTCTTCATCCACTTCTGCAAAATTCATGGGATAAAGCAAGAGACTACTGTACCATACTCCCCACAGCAAAATGGAGTAGCAGAACAAGCTAACAGATCAATAATTGATATGGCAAGATCTATGATCCATGATCAAAAATTATCCTATGATTTGTGGGCGGAATCAGTTGCCACTGCTGTATATCTTAAAAATAGGAGTTATAACAGAATACTTTGTGATTCTACTCCATCTGAAGCATGGTATGGATACAGACCAAGTGCAGAACATCTAATAATATTTGGGTGTACAGCATATGCCAAAAAACTGGCCAGAAATCAGTCAAAATTTAAGCCAAAAAGTGTAAAATGCATATTTTTGCGCTACTGCAATGAGAGTAAGGCATACAGACTCTACAATACCAAAGCAAAGAAGCTTATCAAGTCCAGGGATGTGTTGTTTGATGAAAATTCAAAATTTTCACAAAAAATGACATCAGATGATGACAAAAATTTGATCTCAAGTCCACCAATTGTCAGGATTGAATCAGAGCAAAACAATGATAATTTTTTCACTCCAGAGGACTCTACAGCCGTGGTTCAGCCAGAATTAGTGCCCAGGAATATCCCAGAAGTGATCATTCCAGTATCAAATGCCCGGAGATCCAATTGGACAAGAAATAGCCCAAATTACTATATCAATGAGGGTACAAACTTAGCCTATGCCTATTCAGTTCATATTGATGAACCCCAGACTGTAAAAGAGGCCCTAAATAGCCCTCAGACAAAGCTTTGGAGATCTGCAATGACTGAGGAATATCAGGCCCTGATGGAATATCAGACTTGGGACTTAGTCAAATTACCAATCAACCAAAAATCAATTGGATGCAGATGGGTCTTCAAGACAAAATACAAGGCTGATGGTACAATTGAGAAATACAAAGCAAGACTTGTAGCCAAAGGATACTCTCAAACAAAAGGACTTGACTATACTGAGACCTTTGCACCGGTAGCCAAGTTTAAGTCCATCAGATTAATTTTGGCTATTGCAGCAAAATATAAGTTTTTTATTCATCAAATGGATGTAAAAACTGCATTTTTGAATAGAGAACTTGATAAGGACATGTATATGGACCAGCCTGATGGGTTTATTGACCAAGATAACCCCCACTTGGTCTGCAAGCTTAAAAAGTCACTATATGGTCTCAAACAATCACCAAGAGCCTAGAATTGCAAGATAGATTCTTGTTTGGAATCTTTGAGTTTCAAAAGAAGTAATGCTGACTATAGTATATACTATAAGCCAGATAGAGCAAATCCAGTTCTATTAGCTCTATATGTGGATGATCTTATTATAGCCGCTAATAACCTAGAAACATTGGAAGAGACAAAATCCAGCCTATCTAAGGAGTTCAAGATGTCTGATTTAGGAGAACTTAGTTACTACTTAGGGATTAAGTTCTCCATAGACAGAAGTACCCAGACTATTACCCTAAGCCAATCCAAGTATATTCAAGATATACTAAAGAAGTACAAAATGGAAGACTGTAAACCGGCAGCTACCCCAATGGAGACAAACTTTAACTTGGTCAAAACCCAAGCAAATCAAGAGAGCTTGGTGCCATCTGAAAGCCCTGACTTTCCTTATCAATCTATGGTTGGCAGTCTGATGTATATCATGCTTGGAACACGTCCAGATATCTCATATTCAGTGGGAGTTGTCAGCCAACATAATCAGAACTATGGATCTGATCATATTGCAGCGGTTAAGCGGATTTTTAGATACCTAAAAGGAACTGCTGATATTTGCTTAAGATACACTTATAAGGACTCAGAACAAGATCTTGTGGGATACTCTGATGCAGATTGGGGACAAAGTGTAGAAGACAGAAGATCCACCACAGGATACACCTTTCTTTACTGTAAAGGAGCAATTTCATGGAATTCAAGAAAGCAACCAACTGTAGCACTTTCCACCACAGAGGCAGAGTATATGGCAGCCTGTGAAGCAACAAAAGAAGCAATGTGGTTAGAAAAGCTGTTTACAGATTTAGGCCTATGTCAAAAAACTCCTATTACCTTATTTCAAGATAATCAAGGATGTATACAATTAGGTAGAAATCCAACTTTTCATGCTAGAACCAAGCACATAGATATTAGACATCATTTCATACGTGAAGCTATAGAGAATAACTTAGTTAGCTTAGTTTACTGTCCTACAGATGAAATGATTGCAGACATATTTACCAAACCATTAGCTAGAGACAAGTTTGAATATCTTAGGTCAAAATTAGGACTAGTCAGTATGAACATTTAGCTGAGTGGGAGTGTTGTAAAAATTTGTATTTCCACCTAAGTATTCACCTAACTTAGTCACTTAGATCATTACCTTTAAATCCTAGAGAATACTGACCAAATTCCTTGTTGGGATTCACTTGGAATATTTTCACCAAAATACCTGGTACCCTGAACATGAAAATTCTCAAAGTTGTCCAAACAGCCCCAAACTTTGCACACATGTTCTTGGGACCTTCCTTAGCCTATTCTACGTGTTTGTAATGCCAAGATCGGGTAAAAGTATAAATACCACTTTTACATTCAATAAATCATTAAGTGAAAACCACATAATCTACTTGTTCTCCCAATCACTTCCAATATCTCCAAGACTCTTACAACAGATTTGAGTGGCTATACCACAAGCATAACACTGTAAAATATAGATCTCTGCTGCTACTGAGTTCATCCTCCACCCCATCTTGCATGGGGAGTAGAGAATATCCAAGCTCTCTTCACCCTTTGGAGTTTCCTGAAGAGCAGATGTCTAAGGGGATAGTAAGACAAGTCAAGTTGCAAGTACTACCATATCCCAATCTCATGAAGAATATTACCCTGAGGTCCATCATGGATGTGATGAGTTGGCACATTGAGGACAGCTAAGAAGAGTTGGGAGAACCTGAGCACACATGTGCCCATGGATACTTTATGCCTTTGGCAATAAGAAGCTAAGCAGCCCCAATGCATGGGTGATCAATCAAGTAATGCAATGTTGGGTTGCATACAACAAGCAGCTGATTTTTATAAGGATGAGTTTACCAAAGTATGCCAGGTTTATACTGGGTACAAGCCATTTTTGACACCTTTCAATATGGAATTCACACAAACAAGAACCAGAGTGCATCTATGATGGGGACCAGAATCTAGCAGGAGAAGGAATATATTGGCAAAGTACCAACAAGTACATCAAGGAGATTTATGAGGTATTCATGGCAAATGTGGTGGCAATCCAGAATATGTTTGCAAGGTGTATATGCTACCAGCAATACAAGCAATATGGTCACTTTGCAAGTATCTCACTGAAAAGCTGTGAAGTTGAGGTGATAAAAGCATGTCAACTGCAGCAGGTGTGCACAAATGTAGGGGTTAGTAGGCAGGAGGCCATGTTTTTCTTTTGATTGAAACTGTAAGTGGAATACCCAAGGTGGTAGTGGGTAAGCAAACAAGGTGGGGTGATTCTACAGTGGAATATGTGAATGGTGCAAGGGGAGGTAGAAAATTGAGATACCATTTGGTAAATTGGTATGGTGGCATTATACAGGACTAGCTGTAGGCCACCATACTGCTGTGGTAATGCCAACAGAGATCCACCTCAAGACTGTCAAAACAATGTCAAGTTTTTTTCCATGTAAGGCATTTACATACATTGACTGGTTAGGTCCACTTGAGTAAATGTTGACCATCCTAAGACCATCAGAATGCCATGCAAGTCCCACCAAAGGGACTGTTAAAGCACCATGAAGTATATTACTTGATTTGGCACTCAAAATGGCAAAACACCATTACAATCCCTCCATAAGATGGTGAAGAGGGTCAATAATTCCAAGCTGCTGACATTATGATGACCTCTTTGTGGGATCCTGACAGCTGATCTGGATTGGTTCCACCTGAAGGACCAGGTCATTTTTCATAGGGGATGGATTGTGGATATCCATGCCTGCAAGCCATCCAGCACCACCAATATATCTTGATGTTGGCTGTTTTGATATCAGAGATTCCAGCCTTTGCAAGGACAGGTGGTCATCATACATCCCAACAGTACTGCACCTGGGTGGTGCTCATGCCAGATATGGCAGCAGTCAGGTTTCCAACCACAGAGAAATTTACACCTGAAAAGTTGACCGATCCATCCAATCTGTAGCCCCATGTGACCAGACTGTGCACCAACCATGGTCGAGAGTATCCAGCAATCCATCACAGGGTGGTTGGGATGCAGTCAGATTGCTGAGAAGTGCATTGCTATGCGAAGCAGTGGAGACAAACACCAATTGGTGAAGGTGAACAGGGGCCAGCGTGTTGTGGGCCATCATAACGTGGACCGATTTTGGCCTGGGAAATCTAGCAGAATCCCCAACAATTCCCGGGGGACCGGTGCTTAGGTACGGATCTACCCCAAGCCAAGCCACTCACAAGGCCTGACCATCAGTAATAGGGGGGCTGGCAGAGATCGCGGGTGGATTTATTGAGTGGGATGAGACGGAGTGAACTGCGTACCCTGTACCTAACTCTGCTAGACCTACCTCCACTGCGATGGCATCGCTCAGTCCTCAATGGTTCCCCAACGCGGCCACCACAATCGATCCCCTCGCCGAACCTCCCCCCCAAACTCCCTTGGCGGGGTGTAACTGTCTTGGATGGCGTGACGCGGGGTATTGGAGGGTGGGGAATGAGTGGACGCGAGCACAAAGTGGCCCAATCCATGGTAGTGCAGGAGGGCGTTCAAGCCAGCGATGCGGAATGTCACGCGGATCCCAGGGTGGGGACATCTGGTGGACAGGATCATGCTCCAGGAAGCAGATGCAGGAGGGAAGCGAGGCGGGGGACGAAGCAGGACGAAACATGGGTTTATTGAAATGGTTTGGTACAGATAAGCTGGAGAAGAGGGGAAGAGAGGGAAGCGGAGGAGTAGGAGGAGGAGGGGGGGAAGGGAGAGAAGGGGATGGATCCCGGTGATGTTCAAGGGCGCTCACCGGAAACAGTCCCGACACGACCGGGGTCTCCTCCTCCGCGCCCTCACGCAACGGTTCGGGGGACGAGCCATCCCCACCATCCACCGGAATGGATGCTCTCCGGATCCATACCACTCCCCTCCCCTCCCCTCCCATCTAATCCATGGGTGGGCTGGGAGATTCTATGACCACGCCGGGCACAGGGGCGAGAAAAAGTGGACTGGGTGGATAACGGTAGCGATGATAACAGCGATGGCGGCGGTGGTGGTGGTGGTGGTGGTGATGGCAAGGGACATCTGGTTAAGACGCCAATTATGGGAGTGGGGTGAAGTGGGTATGGTGATAGGGGAGAAGTGGGGGTGGGAAGAGAAGGCAAGGTAAGGATAATGAAGTGATAGATAAGAAGATGAATATGAGCAGGGATAAAGGGTGGGGGGGTGAAGGTGGTGGTGGTGGTGGTGGTGGTGTTTAGGGAAGGTTACATGGGGTGGTTAAAGTTAGGCGGGGGGTTGACTACGAGCGGGGTTACGGAACCTCAACAAGGGGGCCAACTCGGTCTGGGGTACGCAGTTCTTGAGGAACTCGTGGTCCAGGAGCTCCGCCGAGGAGGCCCGACTCTTCACATCCACGCAGAGACACTCGGCGAGGAACGCCTTGAACTCGCGGCTGAGGAGCTCGGGACGCTTCAGCGTGGGAGTCCCGTTGGTGGCGATGAGGTAAAGCGCCTTGAGCGGCTCCTCGTCGAGATACGGCGGCTCGTTCTCGATCATCTCGATCGCCATGATCCCCAGTGACCAGATGTCCACCTTGGCCCCGTACTCCTTCTGCTTCACCACCTCCGGCGCCATCCAGTATGGGGTCCCGACCATGGTGGCCCGCTTGTTCTTCTGCTCGGTCAGCTTGGCGCAGAAGCCGAAGTCCGCTGGAGTGAGGGGAAGGAAGTGGAAGTGGAAGTGGAGAGGTTGGGTTGAGGTGAGAAGGATGTTGATAAATCGCTGGGTGGCTGGCACTTACTGATTTTCACTCTTCCGTCGTAGTCCAGCAGCACATTGTCGCTCTTGATGTCGCGATGGATGATGTTCTGGAGGTGAAGATGCAAGAGCCCCTGGCAGGTCTGAGGTGGGGGATGGGGATGGGGATGGTATGGGTATGGGTATGGTCATCAGCCAGCTCGGAACCAAAACGCAATGGGCCCCACTTACCTCACGACATATCGTGGCGATCTGGCCTTCGTTGAGGGTGTTGTTGTCGATCACCTCGGTGAGGGCGCCCCCCTCCATGTACTCCATGACCACCCAGAGCTCGTTGGTGTTGATCAGATAGCTGTCCAGGTAGTTGACGATGTTGGGGTGCTGGGCCTCTTTCATAACCACGATCTCGTTCACGATCAACTCCTTTCGTGGCTGATGGGCCAGGTCCATCTGCTTGATGGCCACGCGTTTGTTGGTGGAGAGGGAGCGGGCGACGTAGACCGACCCGGAGGCGCTACGTGATGATGAGTGAGTGAGGGGGATGATGGAGGGTAGCATCCGACCGGGCCACTTACCCTTGGCCGATCTTCTTGATCTTCAGATAGAGGTTCGTCGGGTCCCCCTTGCAGACCACGCTCCCTACACGAAATGCAACCTGGTTACTTCCGACATGTTCACACACTCATCCCGACGAAATTCCCCCCAACTTAGCTTCTCCATGATCTGGGACTCGGTCAGCGTGGAGAGTCGCTGGTCCTTCGTTTTGTTGAGCGGCTTGGGGCCGGTGCCGTTCCCTTGGCCGGACTGGGCCGGTGCGTTGGGTGACTGTGGAGGCGGGTTTCGTGGGCCATCGTCTGGGCGTTGGTTGGGGACGGGAGAGGCCTGGAGAACGAGGGTGAATGGCGATTTTGGCCGAGGGACTCGGTTGGACTTACGCTAGCAGGCGGTGTGGGTAGCCCACTGCCGTTGGGGCCCTTGATGGATGGAGGCGGGCGAGTGGGGATCGACTGATTAGGACCCTGGAGCAGGTTGAGTGAGGGACTTCAATGGGCTATTTCGACAACATGCATACCTGCGGCAACAGCCCAGCCCACTTCTCCTGGCCGGTATAATCCTCCTGTGTGCGCTGTGTCTGGTCGGTGTAGAATTCTAGGGCCTGCAGGACCGCCTGCGGGTTGTTGGTGTAATCTTCTTTGGTGATGGCGGAGGAGGACAGCAGCTTGGCCCATTGCTCGGGGAGGCCCTGGAAAAAGACGAGAGGTTAGGTCGGCTGAGGAGGCGAAGAGCGAGCGAACGGCTTACGATGAGCGTGCCGGTGTTGGGGTCGAAATCGACGTGGATTCTGTGTTGGAAATTGGTTGGGTTGGAGACGCCCATCAGAGGGGACCGCTAGGGAACAAGAGAGGTTCATGAATATGGACACAACCAAGCGCACTTGCAGGGAAGTGGGGAGGTGGGTACCTGATAGATGGCGTCCATCCAGGAGTACAATTCCTCGTCACTCTTACAGGAAAGAAAGTAGGTCCGATCCTTGGTGATGATTTCAAAGCAGTATGGCTTCAAATCGGTGCGATTCACCCCGGAGATCTCTTTGAGGAATATCAGCGCAACTGGCTGTGGAGAGGTCTACAAATGGAAGGAAGCCGTCAGGGCCGAGGACCAGCCATCCCGTGGAGGGCGGAACACTAGGCAGCAACACTCACCTCATTCCTATGAAACGTCAGCGTCATCTCCCGCAGTAGGACCCAACGTTTCGACCATATCCACGCCCTTAAACCCTCTTCTTTGAGCGACAGATGACCTTTTTTGATGACTACTGACATGACGCCCGGTTAGGTAATCTCGAGCAAGTAACTGGGAAGAAGGAGACTCGTGCACGCAAAAGAGGTTGAAGGAGAAACAAAAAGTGGTTGCACCCGGACTGGAAAAGACTGGTACAAAGGAAAGGGCCACGGATTTTCAGGTGATATTACCCGATCCCATGATGGGTGATTGTGTGAAACGATGGGGATGGTGATGTCGGCGCAGAAGTGGGATCAGTCGTGATCATAGGATAGGTTAGCTTGTCTGCGATGGAGTCTGTTGGTGATTGAATAGAGTTTATTTGTGATTAAATGGAGTTGGCCGGTGATTAAATGGAGTTTATTTGTGATTAAATGGAGTTTGCGGTGATTAAATGGAGTTGGAATTAGCCACACGGATGTGCGCTCAGGATATAGCTAATCTACAGAATTTTACATCAAAAACCGCCCTCTACTCTACGTGGAGATGCTGATGCGCTTCGTGGGCAGCGACCTTCATGATGAAGCCCACTTGGTTGGCAACATCCCGCATCGCCCCGATCACGATCCCGTTCCCCTTGACGAAGCCGTAGTTGTGGTACTCCAGCCCGACCTCTTGGCAGAACTCCTCGACGAGGGGCCGCGCGGTGCGTAGGTTGTGTCGGGGGACGCGTGGGAAGAGGTGGTGGATGGCCTGGAACTGTAGGCCGCCGTGGAACCAGTCGAACCAGGCTGGGCAGTCCACGTCCATGGTGGTGCGCAGCTGCCGGGAGGCGAAGCATTCGTCGAGGCCGTGGTCGTCGGTGGACATACCGAAGTGCGACAGGGTGATTTGGACGTGAAGCATCATGGTGAATACGTGGGAAATCATGATGTACATGAAAGACCAGCCCCCAGGTAGGGATGAAGGACATGAGGTAGGAGTACCAGGTGAAGAAGAACGCCATCCCCAGGAACTCCCACTTCCTAAGGGGAGCGTGGTCATCGGTCGCCAGGAAAATCAACCCTTGGACGTACAGGTTGAACCGGCCGAAGCAGAGGATGGGGTAGTACAGGTAATGCTGAAGGGAGACGAAGAATCTCGAGGGGCGGTCGAAGACCAGGACTTTGTTGTGGTAGCTGGAGAAGAGGTTGTTGAAGAACTTTGTGGTGACTGCAAAGAACGGCAAGTGCTGGATGTCGGGGTCGTGCTCGGGGTGGTTGGTGATGATGTGGTGGACGTTGTGGCTCTTCTTCCACCATCCGATGGACAGGCCGGCCAGATAGTTACCCAGGAGGATCCCGATGATGCTGTCGTAGGTCATGTTCTGCGTGATCTCGTTGTGGCCTGCATCATGGGCACAGAAGGCGCTTTGGTGCCAGACGAAAGCGTTGGCGAGTGCGGCGATGACATAGCTCCAGGTGGTTTGGGGTCCCCAGAGGATCAGGCCCAGCATAAGCGCAAAAGCTATCGAACAGCGGCCAGCTTCCCAGGCGTAGCACGTGTAGTTCGTCTCGTACAGCCCTAGGGCGCGGATCTTGGCTTCCAGTCGCTTGTAGGCATCGGAAATATGCTGCTGCTCCTTCAGCTCGGGGTTGGGATGGACGGTGGCCAGAGAATCCTGCGCCAGGTCGCCAACATAGAAATGCTTCATCGTTTTGGTCAGCACCCACTCTGGGTGCATGGCTCGGACCACGTCAGTTGCATCTCTGCCCAGCATGTGTCGCACAGCAAGCTCCCCGCCTGGGTGGTGCTTGATCCACTTATTCAGCTTGTAGATGCGCTGGTCGCAGACGATGAGGATTTCGCCATTCTTCACGCGGCTTCGCACCTCGTCCATGGTAAACGAGGAGGCGGCCATCGTGGAAGGCGGTGATGGAGACATGGCAGGAGGGGAGATGAGAAGCTGGCCGGCCAGCACCTGGGAGTTTTATTCTAGGAGATTATCAGCATCCACCAATGATTCACCCATCCTGCGTTCAATTGGGAAGCTGCTCATTTGTGCCACATTCGTGATATTGGGAAACACAAATCTCATTGAAAATAAGCTCATTTCCCAAAACTCTACGGAGTGAGCGCAGCCCATTCTCCGCAAATGCTGGAGGTGCACAAGCGCGCACCAACCCAAATGCGATGATTCTTTTTGGCCCAGTTTGTGGTGGACTTTCACATGCTGCATCACACAGTGTTTGGATTCATCATCAATTCCAGCTCCTGGTGCCCCTTGCCAAGAGATCCAATCTTCAATAAATAGCGCTCTGGTGGGCAATTTACGTAGTTTCATGGTATGCGAAGCAGTTCCACCAGCAACCTATGTGGCAATAATGTCCCAATTCGAGGTTTTATTAATGAGTAAAGATGGTATTGATCGTAGGTTGCTTATATTAAAATGAGGAGTGACAAAATTAGTCTCTATGTTGTTTCCTATGAAGCCAGGTCTTGGAAAGCAAGTGTTAGAGAGTGTGACCCAAACGTGGAGCGTGCCCTGCTGCTTACCTGACAGAGGGACAAGGCCAGGAACGCGACATATATTCCGGCGGCGACGAAGCAGCCCTTGGCAACTGCTTGTGGGTCATCGGGAGCTTTTTCGCCCTCAACAAGCTCGTGGACTTCGATTTTGAAAAGGAGTCCAAGGATGCCCTGTGTACGCTGTTAGTCAAGCCTCAAAGCAGATGCACGTCAACCTACCAAGAAGATGATGCCGATCACGCTGAGTATGCTGCAGCAGATGGCGCAAGCTGGGGGACAGAAAGCCAATTTCATAGTGGAGGAAAGAAACGAAGGTTGGCCGGGAACTGACAGCGCGGGTATAAATGAGAAAACTCGGTATTGTGCGAAATAAAGAGTGGCATAAAAAATGGCTAATTGAGTGCTCGATTTATTACTTAATCTAACCTAACCAATGTATATTGCTATATTGGCTGTCCAGGTGCGAATCTGAAAAGAACGCGAAGTCCACCAAATATGGGGATTGCGCCGCCACATTAAGACTATTTCATTAAGCCTAACCGGAGATAAAGGTTTGGGCGAGCTGCAGCACTCTGCCTTGGGCTCACTGTGCCCTCTCCTTTGCCCACTGTGCTCTCTCTACCTCGAGCTCAAGCTCGGTGTGCTGTCTTGGGGACGCTTGCCACTCGCTCCTTTCAGACACAAGGCACCATCAGTAGATTGTTTGGGAGAAATTGCTGGGAATTACCACCAATGGAATGGGCTGAGTGGCACACATGTACGAGTGGATACATTGCTCCAATGAGAATCGGGCCTCACAAATTTGAAGTCTAGTTAAATCCAGGCGGGGTTCCTTTCTTTGGTAGTTAGGAAAGTAATGTCGAGTCATACAGGAAACCAGTGGTAAGGTCACATCTTCTAGATCACCGTAAAGTTCGAAATTGACTTTGCTTCTTCAAAGGCCAAGATATGGCTACTCCGAACAAGAGGTGTATGCTCAGGAGGGCTTTCCAGCTCAACCCTATCAAGCAGATCCACACGCTCATCCTCATCCTCATCCCCACCCCACTCTCACCCTCAGTCAACCGACCATTTGAGACCGGTCTCTCACACCTTTTCACAGCCACTAACTCAAGACCAGTACCATATACCTACGCAGGATACCAGACTCCCGCACCTACGGTCACATGCAAGGGAAAGAGCCTCTTTTGACATGGACTCCCAGGGCCACAGTCATCACCACGACCACGGCCATTGCTCCTCTCAACACCATGACCATCCTCAGCATCATCCCCAAGACCAACACCATCATAACCATAACCACGATCATCATCACCACCACCACGAGCATGGGCACGGACACGGTAACAATCATAAGATATGTGTCAGTAAAATCATGAAGAACCTTGATCCAGACCAGAAAAGTGTTTTGTCGCAAAGCGCAGCAATCGGCACCTTCGGTTTGGCCATTTGGGTCTACGGACATGCCACTGAAAATCTGTCGGTCATTGGGTTCTCCTACTTTGTTCTATTCGACAGTTTCAACGTGCTGACAAGGTTCACCTCTCTGTTATTCACCAACCACCGCACCCTTGCCTACCTTCAGAACCCTGGATATCCTTATGGGTGAGTGGATGCGTCCTTGAGAGGAGATTGCCATCTTACTGACCGAACCATGCAGTTTGAATAGAGTTGTCACCCTGCTTGGCCTGTCCAACAGCATCTTCCTGATCTTCGCTGGGATGTACTCGATCAAAGAGGGATTCGAGCACATGCTAGTAAGCGAGGGCCACCATGGCCACGGCATCTCGTACTCCAAATACCTACTGATTCCCGCAGCAATCTTGATTATGGCCGCCTCCAAGCTGGCTCATCCAGGTACCACCCATCCATTTCAACTCCATCCCCTTGACATCATCTGAGCCACCGCATCTAGAGAGAGGACGTTCGTCGTCTGCCCAACAGCTGCTTAGCAACCCCTTCAATGGCATCGGACTGGTTTCTGCGCTGGCCATCCTCTTGATCGATTTGCTAGCAGCCGACAGGTGAGTATTGCGAGCCACGTTTACCCAGCCGTTACTAACTCACGACTCCCCCAGGAGCCAAGCCACGTTCTTAGATCAGGCCATCACCATTCTGGAGTCACTGGGGATGTTCTACATCAGCTTCCCAGCCGCGGTAGAGTCCAGTAAGCTGCTGCTGCAAACCACACCCAAGGAGAAGTTGCCCTCGATTGAACAGAGGATCCTGGAGGTAAATGATTCCCAAGCCTGCCGACCACCGGCTCTTGGCTAACCCCATCTTGTAGATCAACTCCTTGCCCAACGTGTTGGGGTGCAAAAACATTCATTTCTGGTCCCCGACGAAGACCACGCTGGTGGGGTCGTTGGAGGTATGCGTGGAGCCCCAAGTCAGCGAGCAGTATGTGCTGGAGCAAGTCCATCGCATCACCGCAGGGCTCGTGAACGAGCTGACAGTGCAAGTCACCAAAGTTAAACAATAAACCACACGGTGGACGGGATTTCTGACTAGCCCCCTCACTAAAGATTAACTGATGATTTATTTGGCTGGTATACTGGTTGATGGGGGGAATTAATCGACGAAGATCTTCTGATCCAAGTGGGCGTATTCTTGGAAGAACGCCTCGAACAGCTGGATCGAGTTCTTCACATCCTCGGTGCCGCACATCTCGCGGATGCTGTGCATGCTCAGCTGGGGCGCCCCCACGTCGATGGTGCGCATCCCCAGTTTGGCGCTGAGGATGGGCCCGATGGTGGATCCACAGCCCATGTCGTTACGCACCACGAACTCCTGCAGGGGGATGCCATGCTTCTTGGCCAGGGCCTTGATTTCGAGGGAGGTGGCGGCGGTGGTGGCATACCTTTGGTTGGCGTTGACCTTGATCACGAGTCCCTTGTGCATGGCTGGTCGGTGGTTCTCCTCGTGCTTCTCGGGGTAATTGGGGTGGACCGCGTGGGCCATGTCGGCGCTGACCAAGAAGCTCTTGTGGATGGACTCCTCGAAGGCGGTGGGGTTGGTTCCCGCTTGGAGTCTGCGCAACGTGGCCTCCAGCAGGTGGGAGTCGGCTCCGTACGCCGACTGCGAGCCAATCTCCTCGTTGTCAAAGAGCGCCACCATACGGATGCAGCTGTCGTCAACCAGGGTGCTCCCGTGCTCCAGGGAATTGATGAGCGCACTGACCGAGCAGTGGGACATCATCAGGTTGTCGAGTCGTGGAGAGAAGATGAACTCATCGAGGGCTCCGCCGATGGCCGAGGGCTGGGTGTCGTATAGGCACAACTCGAGATCCTTGATTTTCTCCCCGGCGATGGAGAGCTCGCTGGCGAGCAGGTCGACCAGCACGGAGTGGTGCTTCTCCACCCCCTCCGACGATTGGCTCTGGCTCTCCTGGGCCTTTTCGTTCAAGGCCTTCGCGGAGGTGGCCAACACGGGGGTCAGATGGGTCTCTTTGTTGAAGGTGAAGTTGTCTCCGGAGGTGCGGTCCAAGTGAATGGCCAGGTTGGGGACCCGGAGGATAGGCTTGTCAACACGCACCAGCTTGGAGTAGTGGTTTCCGTCCTCGCTTTCAACCATGACTCTGCCGGCGATGCTCAGGTCTCTGTCGAACCAAGTGTGCCACAGGCCGCCGCCGTAGGTCTGGACCCCGACCTGGAGGTAGCCGGATTTCTCCTTCTTCGAGATGGGCTTGATCTTCAAGCAGGGGCTGTCGGTGTGGGCGGCCACGATGGAAACCCCGTTGCCTTGGACAAACTTGCCGCCCACGGCGAACGCTATGATGGAGGACTTGTTTCTGGTGAAGTAGTACTTGCCGTTGGGCTTGACTAGCTCGGACCAACTGTCCCGCTCTTTGATCTCCACGAAGCCGACCTTCTCGAGTCGCTTCCTGCTCTCCTCAACCGCGTGGAAGGGGCTGGGACTGCTGTTGACGAACTCGAGGAAGTCATTGGCGTGGGCAACGGCGGTTTTGGACATGGTCTGGGTGAGGGGGGCTATGTAGGAAGAAGTGGCGCTGGTGTGAAAGAAGCTCTTCAGAAGAGAGGCCATCGAAATAGGAATCTTTCTCGGGTTTCCAAGCCAGGGGAATGAAAAGAAGGGATCGTATATGTCAGTGAAACAAGGGATACAGGCGAACATCCTGGCCTGTTGACGTAAAACTCCATCCGATAAATCCCCTCATTTCCCACATTCCCACGGATCCGGCCACCCACAAATTCGTTGGATGCCAGCGGGTCGAGCAATTCGAGCAGAATGGGCGTTTATTTTGGTTTAAAAACTGAGTCAGATAACGTAAATGGTGGAAGGGGTGTGAAAAGTCTCGTAGAAGTTATGCATGATAATGAATAAGAAAAGGGGCCGTTTTTACTGAGTGAAGTTACGCTTCTAGTGGGATAAAGAGGGTATTTACATGTCCTAGAAGTACAGAGCCGGGGGGAGGTTCTTCGTAATAAAGTAGCTTGCGGTATACATTACAAAAACATTCAATGGGTTCTATGCTTCCGACTTGGCGTTGGTCTCCGCGGGGGTTCGGTCTATCGGGCGGGAATAAGTAAAGGTATATCAAGGAGTGGAGGGCGATTGCGGCGAGGTGGCTGACGGCAGCAACGCCAGTCTCTCCAAGGTGAACTCCTCGATGCAATCGTGTATGAAGTCGTTGTAAATGGTCACTGCGTCCCCGAAATGCTCAAAAAGCCGCTCTTTCACGTCTCTCCTCGTCACCGTGTTGAGGTTGGCTTCCTTCAGGAAATAATAGATCTCCTCCCGCATCAGCCGTTGCACCAGTGCACCCTTCGAGCCAGCGGTGGTCCCGTTGAGAAGATGGGAGTGGTCTCTGCTGGAGCTACGATCGCTTTCGGGGCGTGACCTCGGTTGGGACTCCATGTCGTTCGTAGCGGCATCCAGTTGATGCGAGTAGTAGGAGAAGGTTCGGGAGGATCTTGTGTAGTCAGTGCTGTATTCGGACTGCAGCGTCGAGTTGGCTGTGGCCTGGGAGAGGCGACCTGGGGACTTTGGGGAGCAGCTCAGGGAGAGGGGCACATCGCTATCCAGGTTCTTGTTGGAGCCGCTGCTTAGATGATGGTCTTTCTTCGTTTTGATTTGTATGGGTTGCACCACCTGGGGTATGCTGATGAGAATCTCTTCGGCCCTTTGATCCACATGCTTCGCTAGATGAACCATGTCCTCAGGCCGATCGGACTGCAGCTCCACGGAAGGGGCGGGGCTCGTGTCGCCCAGCGAGATCAACCGCTGCGGCTTCTCGTAGCGGATGTCCTCGTACAAGGATTCGTCGTCGTTCTCCAGCTCATCATATTCAGCGATGGTCAGCAGGGATATCTGCATGCTGACCTTGTACTGGCTATTGGTGTCGTCCAGGATACCATGCTTACGGCGGATGGACTTTGAGTTTGTCTGAACCGTGTCCACCCACAAGCAGTTGTCGCTGTGCCACAGCGAATACAGCGGGATCAGCAGGCAGTAGAAGGGAAGGGAGAACAGGACGGAGAAGACCAGCCAGAAGACGCCAGCAAACTGCCCGCGGACCGCGAGGATCATGGCGTTGAAGCCAAACATGCATATCAACGAGGTGCCCACGATGAGATACGCGGTCTCGTCGGTCGCGATGCTGCGAATGATCACGTAATACAAATAAAGCACGAACACCGGCATGAACGTGGAGCTGAGAAGCTTGATCATGGTGACAAGCTGGTAGATCAAGCCCAGCGAGGTTTTCCCGTAAACCCTGGCAAGCTCGAAGTAGCTATGGAAGGCGGCGCTCGTGATTCTTCCTTGCTGGCCGAGAAAGACGGCGAACCTCGGGGTGAGCCGGGTGTAGCAGATCGCCGAGCTCTCGAATCCGAATCGCAGGTGGGGGAACGTTTTCAACAGAATGACCGAGAAGAAGGAGTCCTCTCCCAAAAGAAGGGTGTTGCGCATGTGCATCGTGTTCGGCCGCGGTGTGCTGAACCCAATGATGGTGGTGGTGTCCACCACACACGGCTTGCTGTCAGAGTACTTGATTCTGTACATCGTGCAGGGGCCGTGCAGGAAGGTCACCCCACCGATCATGGACTCGAACACCGGCTTGATGTAGTGGCTCATGAAGAAGGGATACGCCTGCAGCATGGTGACGAAGGAGTCGGTGGGGTTTAGCGGCTTTGCGTAGCCCGAGACGGCCATCAGTCTCTGGTCCCTCTCCATCCTCGCGATCAGGCGGGAAAGCGCGTCTCCGGCGATGCTCGTGTCGGCATCCAGCACCAGGGCGTATTGGAAGGAGCGGGGGTCGATCCCAATGACGTTGTTGATGTGATGGAATAGCTCGTACTCCAAGGGGGTCAGCTTGTTCTCGGGATCCAGCAGGCCCTCCAGGAAGTTCCACATCACAAGGATGGAGTCCCGTTTCCCTCGGTTCCCTGAATTGCGAATCTCCATCGGGTTCCCGTACTTGACAACCACCACGTAGCCGATCCGGTGCGTTCCACATTCATAAAATCCGGAATAAACTTTGGCCAGATTGATGTTCTTGTTCCCCTCGCCCAAGGAAATGTACGCCTTCAGCTCGGGCTCGGGTCCGCTGAACCCCAGGATGTCCAGTACAATCTGGTGCGTGCTCATGACGTTGCCGGGCGCAGTAAATATCCCATCGCAGATGACCATCAGCAGCTTGTGGCTGTCGTGGCAGTCGGATCGGGCCACGCTGTCGAAATTGGATTTGAGCGTCTGCTGATCTTCGCAGTAGCAGGGCACCATCACGATGCAGTTCGACGACGGCTGGATCTTGCTTCTGTCGGGGAACACAAGCAGGGAGGCCACCGTACAGATGGTCAGGAACATGAACGGAAGCCCGAACGTTATCCAGAGGATGGGGTTGAATGACCGGCACTGCGGCAGAACCGTCTCCTTGACCGCGCCCTTGTAGAACAGCTTGTCCATGCATCGCAGGTACGTGTCTCCGTGCTCCAGTCGACTGAAGGGCCCCGTGGCATCCTCCCCAACATACTCGAAGATAAGCTCGGTGACCTCGCGGGGGAAAAGCAGGGATTCTGGATCGAGGCCCTTGGGGCTCCACGGCCTGATTGGCGAGGCGGGGGCCGAGGAATATTTGATGAAGTCAGACATATCATACAGATGGCCATTCGCAATCATGTACGCCAATTGCGGCAGATTAGGCTCATTTCTTCCTAGGATGGAGTAATCGAAAACAAGGTCTGCCTGGGGTCAGCAATGGACTGGGGATTGGCACACATCTGAACTTACCTCCGACAGTCGCCTTGGCCACCTCGTGGCGAACCGATGCGTTGTAGAAGCAGTGGGCAGATGATTTGTTTCGATCGTTGGGGCTCGGACACTCGATCAGCTTCTGGTTCGTCACCAGGTATCCGGGATCGTTGAAGATCCGCTTCTCCAGCCAATTGTCTGCCCGGGTGAGATTCTGGATGCACCGTTGGATATCTTGATCTGGGTACTCGGTAGCTCCTTTGGTCCGGGCCAGCAGGGTGAACGAGGGAAACATGAGAGAAACATCCTTCCCCGAGTACCGCCCCACCTCCTCCGCCACGACGGTGGTCGAATGGGAGAAGTCCACAACCTTGCCGTTGATTGCCACGTAGCTGGTGCCAGCAAGGTCGCCCGGGGTGAAGAGGTAGTAGGGGGTGCAGAACGTCAGCGGGATGAGCTCCACCCACACGATGAACAGTAACGAGAGGAGCGAGAGGATGAGAAACAGGGTGATTTTCTCTCGCAATGACTGCCGCGAGTCTAGAGTCAGGGTTGGGCGGGGGTTAGTAAGGGATGCCAATGGGATGCGAGCGGAGCCATGTCAAACTGTACCTGGGTCCTTCTTTCCGCACGACTTTAGCAGAAAGTCCGGGATAAAGATGGTGAAGATCTTCGAGACGAGGAGCCAGTATCTACGGGCCTTGGAGGCCTTGGGGAACTTCTTGCCGTGCGATAGCTCGCGCGATAGCTCGATGGAATTTTTCGAGTTTTTCCGAAGAGAACCAGCCTCTGGTTGTGAGAAATAGCACTTTTCATTGGCGCTGGGCTCGAAGAATAAGTCCTTCTTGGACGTATCCCATGGGTTGTAACTGGTGTCAGTTTGGGAGGAGTAGTCGGTACCTTGTTGTGAATCAGAGAAGGGATCAGAATAGGTGGTGGTGGAGCTGGCATATTTAGGGCCACTCTCGGTGGCTTCCCCGTTACCCCGAATATGCCGATAGAAGGAGGGTTTACTATATTTTTTGTTCGATGGCGACATCAACCAGGAGCAGTGGCAAGATTGGTTGAGTGCGAGTCAAGCGGGCTTCCAAAAACCAGCAACTGTGGGAAGAGTTGATCGAGGTCGAGGTGCGGGTTTGGGTTTGGGTTGGGTGGCGTATCAATAATTAGATTGGCATACTCGAGCGGGGATACGTTGCTTGAGGTCAAGACGGAAATAAATGGGTTGAGAAATCAATGTTTGGCTGGTGAGGACTGGAATTATATATATTCGGGGTACGTCAATGAGGATCCGTGATCCTGTGATCCCTGCCCTCCACACTGCCACTCTTTGCTAGGGCGTGCATCCAATGTTTGCCACCACGTAAAGTACGGAGGATTGTTGGCCACCAGCTCCCTGACTAAGCGGGTGGGACTGTGGTGTTGATTTTTCCTGCGATTATGGATGCAGTGCAGTTTACGCTGTGTTAGTTGCCAATGCCAGTCGCTCTATTGTTTGCACAAATGTCCGACCAGCCTATATTTCCGACGTATGTTCTCAGCACAGATGGCCGGATTTACTGCTTTTTGCCACCCGCCATCCATCCAATCTTCTGGTTGCCCTGAAGTGTCCATTTCCGTCACTGCTGCATTAATTGGACGATGATTCCCGAGAATTAATGGGCCTTGTTGAGAAAGCATAGAATCGGATGCTGAATAATGGGCCTTGTTGAGAAAGCATAGAATCGGATGCTGAATTAATGGGCTTCTTTATTAAATTAGTGTATGATATCCACGCGATGGATGAGGGTGATCGAGCGCTGGTAAGTTGATTCCAGTCAACTCACGTAAATGTTGACGACCATGGCCAACTCGGGTCTGGCCTCCTGGCTGTGGCGGCTTTCGAATGCCATCTGTACATCCTCGTCGTTGTTGATCAGAATCAGGTCGTCCTCTTCGTCCTTGTACTTGATCCTGAACTTGCTCTCCAGCTTCGCCCCCGAGCACAGGTGGATCTTCTTCTCGACCTTCTTCACGAGATCGTGGAACGTGACCCCCGACGGCACCACAAGCATGAACGAGTCCTCGTGGTAGTTGATTCGAACGCGGATGTTCGTCGAGTGGCCATGGATGTTCGGGCTGGAGGCGCTTCTCTTTTGCCTGTACGCTTGGTCAATGAGACGATAGGTCCTGTCCATGCCGTGGTATTCTCCGTCCAAATGGAGCTGGCGAAATTGCTCCCCCACCGGTCCGTGGGATTGCTCGAAGGCCTGCTGGGGGAAGGGCTTGGGTGCTGGCGCGCTCACATGGCCGGGATGCTGCGTTGCAAACGACGCTTCCGGCTTGGGCAGTGGTGGGAATGACAATGGAGGGTACTCACCGCCCTCTAAGGGGGCGTGTGATGGAGTGGATTGACTTCGACTTCTGCTTCTACCCAGTGACCCGAAGGAGCTTCTAGCAGAGAAGCTTCTGATGCCGGACGAAACATCGTCGTCATCGTTGTCCACTTGCTGGTCGATGAAGGAGACCGCGTCGTCATCCGAATTCCAATTGGCCTCTTGAGTCAGAATATCCGAGGTGTTGGTTTGTGTGCGGGATAGCTTCATGGCAGACTGTTTGTTCAGCCGGGATATCTTGTAGATGTCACGGACCTTCTCGATGGTGGAGGTCCACAGCTTGAAATGCTCTTCATTTGCTGGGCTAATGATCGTCTCCGAATTCAGCCAGTCAACCTTGATGGAGTAGGTGCCTAGGGAAAAGTAGGTAAGTTTCTGGACCGGCGACCGCCTGGAAGCAACTAACCATTTCGCGCGGTAGGCACGACAGTCCGGATCTCTCGGATGAGTAGAGTGGCCTTGTTGTGGAGGGCAAGCGGCTTCTTGCCGTTGGTGCTTTTGTTAGCCTTCCGGCTAGCAGCGGTTTCTTTGCACACTAGAAGCGCCTTGTCGAACAAATAGAGCCAGCACTCACGCTCGACATCGTTCACGCTGACCAGCAACTTGTCGAACAGGTGCAGCTCACCAAAGTATGACAACGAGGGGCCGTTCCAGTTTTCGATCATCTTCTCCAGCTTCTTCAACTCGATCAGGTTCTCTTCTTTTCGCTGGGTTTCGTTCACTCGATCAGTGACTCGTTTGATCGCCTCCAAACCATCCAGAAGTTCCTGGTGGAATGGCTCGTCCGGCGACATCAATTTCCCCAATTGCTGTTGTGAAGACGGAGAGGGGTTACTACGGCTTCTGCTGACTGCTGTCTATCCACATACCATGAGCAACAGCGGATACTTGCACACTCTCTGAATGGGCTTGATGAGCAACGACGGGAGCCCGTAGGTGGGCTCGACCACATGCGCTAGTTTCTGCGAGGATTGTGTTAATCAAGGCTCTCGTGACGGATGGTGGACAAGGACTAACCATGAGATTGGGCGCTTCGGCAAGCACTATCTCCGATGCATGCAGGTAATTGGCGCAGAACGGCTCGTACACAGTGAAGCTAGTTTCCTAGATGAGTGGCACAATTAGGCGGGCGCTTACTGCGAACGAGCATCCCTGTGGATTACCATTTGAATGAAGAGTGCGCCAAATCGCTGCTCTGTGGGCGGTAATTCCGCGTTCGCCTCTACGCCGATAAGGAAGCGTCGTTGAAAATCCACCAGTCCATCCAGGTTGGCAAATAGATTTCGAAGCACATCGTTGGAGACCACCTTGTGCAACTGAAGCTCCTGCATATATTCCTATGGGTGCCAGTGTGAGCTGGGCAGTCATATTGCTGCAAGAATTACCGTGCAGACTCACCTGAAGCGTCTCCAAGTCTTGGACGTATTTCCTTTCCGTTATTAGCAATTCTTTCACCGTCTGCTTACGTAGTCGTTCTTGTGCGGTGCTTGAAAGTGGGTCTGGTGCCAGGCTCCCCCCAACCCCTGCCGGTGCAAGGTCATCCTCGGAAGACGGATCGACCTCCGCAATCAATCTTTTGTGGACCATCAGTTGAAGTAGTATTTCGACCGTATGCAGCACCTAGACCTCGTTTTTAGCGTCCTTTCTTTGACTAGCGAAACGTCTAGTGTCTTACCTTTAGAAACTTGTTGGTGTCGTCTTGGTATAATTCGGTGATGGTAAAGAGCGCATCGTCTTTCAACCCTAGTTGGTTTTTACAACCCAACAGAAAGTGATACACGCTATGCTTACAGGCCTTGAGATTGTCTATGGTGATGCTCTCATCCACCTCTAGTAAAGTTTCTGGTTCAGTGGCATTGAACAGAGCGCACAAACTGGAACCCAGACGGAAGGTGTTCCACAAGGTTGTGATTGGGTTCGTCCCAGAAGGAAAAGGGCAATATGAATCAGTGGCTGAGCACACAACCTTTTGTGAATCTATGAAGCTTGAAAGTGAAGGTATTTGCTGTAGACGACGCAAGACCTTGCGACAATCACTATAGAAGGTGGACCCATCAGCAGATTTAGATAAGGCTGCAGCGGACATGTTTATAAATATGGGCTGTTGTGAAGCAAGCTACGGTGGAAGGAAGGGGTGACGCAAACCAAAGCAAGAAAAATGATACAGTAGCAAAGAGGATTGTCAAAGGCTAGTTAGACCAGATGGCCAAGTTCGGAACAAATTTCTCGGTCACCTCTAGGTGTGACCTGGTCGCAGGAAGATGAAGGAGGCTCAGAGAACGATGCAGTCACAATACGCAAGCTTTCTAAAGGTCAGGGCAAGGCAGGGAAGAGGCAGTGTTCACCTCCAAAGCGTTAAGGAAGGAAAATTAATGCATCAAACACAATAGGAAACTTAATCCATCAAAAAGGAAAAGTAATAATTCGTTAATTTCCAAGCCCCACTGCCACTAGCACAGTAACCTAATATCCAAGTACAACTTGGTCTGACGAGATACAAAATAACCCTAAACAGCCCAGCAATTACCATAGCGAGGATCTGATTGGATCCATGCCCCTAGGCAAGTAGTCTTATGTTTGACAAAAGACATTAGCTGGCCTCAAATCAGCGCTCATTGCCTGCCCCTTGTCACGGGTTGCCTGCATCGCGGCTGCCTAGGGAAGTAGATTGTATGGGTGGATAGCAAAGTGCTTAGCCCGGATGACTGGCTAGTAGTGCGCATAGTCTGATTTATTTGATGTATATATGCTTTTATCAATCAATGATGAATGAATATCTACGAAGCCCTCAGTACCTTCTGCGCCGCCCGGTTCGCTTTGATCTCCACGCCCTTCCACCTCTCCACCGGGACGAGCGTCTCGCGCCTCTTCGTGAATAGCGGGTTCCTGGTGATGGTGAGGATTAGGGTTTTGGAGAGATTGTAGAGCATCATCAGCCTTGGTTACCTCTGTAGTTGCCTCCATGGCCCCATGGCTGAGTCATTGGCGCGGGATACCCGGCCCAGCCTTCATCAGCATAGCCCTGTCTTGCGCCCGGATGGTAAGGCCACGGAGCGTATCCATCCTCAGGAGCATAATTAGACGACCGTTTTCTCCAAGGGGTTACGAAGTGAGGCGCGAGTGTCAGGATGTTCGTGTCAACGCCATATCCGCCCAACTGGTTCGGCGGTGGATATGTAGGCGTCCATGGCGCACGACCTGATGGCTGTGACGTACCTGAAGTTGGCCATATACCACCCGGCTGTGGGCTAATCGGCGGTTGAACAGAAATGGGCTTCGCCGGGGTCGTAACACCGTACCTACCATACGGCATGTCCCTAAGCTGGCTTTCGAGGTACTTCATCCTCTTCAGCATATCGCTCATCTTTAGACTGTGCTTCTTTTGAGATGCAGAGGTTCTACTCAGAGTGGCAGAGATATTTGTCGCCTTGGTGCCGATATCTTCCACCTGCTTTGCCAGTCGCATGCTGACTTTGCTGAGCACATCGATTCCCTTGACGATGTTCTCCGTGTTGACTTCCGGCGGGGGTCGGATGGTTCCCAATTTCTTTTGCTGAGTTATTCTTTGCTTGATAGAGTCGAACGTCCCAGAAGAAAAGCTGTTCTTGAGCTCGTTCGTGTTCAGATCCACCTTGATGCCTGTTATGGGGCCAGGGACTAGGTCACCGAAGAGCTGGCCGGGTGTTGGCCCTGGATCTATGGCAGGTGGCACGCTATAGCTTTTCGTGGTGGGTGGCGGAGGGGGCTGAGCTCTATCTGGCAACTCATTCGCTGGAGTCGGTGCAGGGGCCGTTACAGGCAAAGAGACTCTCGAGGCAGACGTATCATATACTTCAGGCCTCCACTGATAGTCCACACGACCTTCTGTAGGAGGTGGTGGTGGAGGAGGGGGGCCGCGGCTATCGTACTGATAGGGATTCCAACCGTTCCAAGGTTGTTGGGCTTGCCGATAGTACGGATCAAAATACTCCGGCGGCGGAGGCTGATCATATCCAAAGAAAGGTGGGCCTTGGCCTGGGTCTTGGCCAGAAGTGGTCTGGATCTGAACACTGAACAAAGCCAACACGGCCAAAGCCGAGAGACCCGGATTTGAATACATCATGATCACCTCGTCCTAAGAAACCAAGGAAGGAAGGAGTCCAAAGGGATATGATGACCAGTCCATGCCTTCCCCGAAACAACACTTATAAGGCCTGCACAGTCCTCTGAAACGAATCCTTGTATTAAGTTTCAAACGGCCTGAATGTTTGAAAGCAACCTAGTGATCGAGCCATGAAACACTCGATGGAAAAGGTGGTTAAGTTCCTGCATAGGTTAGCCATGCCACGTGCATTTTTGGGTTAACTATGTTACGGGAAGTGACGCATTCATTGCCGAAGCGGAAACAAACATCGACGTTGTAGGTGACACGGCAAGCACACGGAAAGTACACGGCAAGCACACGAAAAGCATCATTGGCAACACAAAGGAAATGATTTACTGCTCGTGAATTTTTTTCTTCCATAGGATTCCAACGGATCAAGCGGTTATTAGCCCATCCAGCCTCGTGGTCCATAGGATACAACCACAATCAAGCAGATTGAGGGTGCCACCTCAACATCTTGATTAAGGGTGCGGCTGGAACGTCAGGTTAATGGGCAGATGGTGAAAATTCCCTTAGTGCGGGGGGTCAGATTTTTCTGGAACTTGCTGCAATCGATAGCGCATCTTGGCTAGCCAACGTTTTTGCACACTTTGCTCGCCTCGTGTATTCACTTTTCTTCCATCTCTGTTATTATCCCTTCCATTTCCTTGTGTATTCTTGTACCTTTGTACGTATTTTGGTGTAGCTTTGTACAAACAACTTTGTCTATAGATCCCGCAGTACTGTAGACTCAGCTTAGAACCAAACCAAATAATACCTGGTAAACAACTACTGGGCAAGTAAAACCTTCTTCCAACCAAGCTAACTCAACATCCCCAATCTGGAAAAGTATTCGACAGACAACCTTGCGAAAATGTCTCGTTTAAATCCAGACGAGGTGCCTGCATCTAGCAAAAGCGGCCTCTTTCAGCCTACAGCCAAAACCCAGCCTCAGGGACAAGTAAGGCCAATCCACATCTGAGTGCCCAACCAGTCGATCGCCTTGCGTATTAATCTATTGCTCAACAGCTCGCCGCGCTCCTCCGTGGCAAGTTCGACCTTGAATATGGCCCATTCACCGGCCAACCTAGCGACATCAACCGCTCTAACAGTGCTCCCCCCACTCATCTTATAGAGCGTCTAGGCGGGTTTAGTGTGAGTATCTCTTTTACTTGACGACCGTTGACAAAACATCCCTAATCTCTGGAGCAGCAGAATGCCGAGGGCGAGTACGCGGTCCGTTTAGACGCGGAACAGCCTGGCCAGTATTATGGTCAGCCTCGAGCTGACGTAAAGGTATCGTCCGGCTACGGGGCCAATAACCAGCCCTGGCAAATGTGGGCAGGTGCAGGGATCGATACGCTTGGGAAGAACCCGAACGGCTTATCTTCGCATCAAGACAAGTCGATGGATCGATTCAAGGGTTTCGGTATGAACGACCGGCATTCTCCAGTCAGATTTCCCCCTAATTTGCTCTCCACAGGCAGCGACGAGTTTCCCAACACCCATCCTCTTGACCAGGTTTGTTACGCCACGGTTAGTTGCAACTTGGGCATTTACTGATGTATGCTTTGCAGAGCTTGGAGCCCGAGCACGGTAGAGGTATGTTGCTGAGCGAATCGAAGAACGACCCATGGGGCAACAGTGAGGTCAAGCAAATCTATGGCGGCGGAAACAATGCAGATGCTGGCTCTAGACACCGCAACCTAGTTGATTTGATTCAAGACGTAAGTGGCCCTTTCGGATTGCTTTTCCATGTCAATACTTATCAAGACGGGCGTAGGACTTTCCGCGTACGCCATCCCCAGGCATTGCTGCCCAGCAGCGACAATTCGATGGTGGTCGTGGCGGTGCCGATGACAGCGATCTCAATTCTGGGCTGCACTCTGACAATGATTATGATCGTGTCCGCCTCAGGTCCGTGGTCAATGCAGCCATCGACGGTCTGGAGGAGGAGCGTTACTCACCTCATAACGGGGTGTCTCCCATGCGTGGTGCTCGAGTTCCTATGCCTCAACGAGCCAACTCCACCCCTCCCGCTCAACATTTCCAACGCGGTCAGCAGATGGGTCCTAACGGGGAGCTCGGAGACATCAACGCCAACCTGCTTATGGACATGCGCGGGATGAATCTTAATGACAGTGACTACGAGGCGGTCCAGCAGACGCGACTCTTGCAGCAAGCAAAGTTGCAATCGCAGACGTACAACTCCTATCTCAACGAATATCCGGACATGTATTCTTGGGATAGAGAGGAGCATGGGTCGGGGAGCGATCTCTACAGCCGTGCGGAGCTCTTAGGCTTCTCTCCTTTGGAGTACAGACAAGCTCTCCAACAACTCCAACAGCAAGGATTCTCAGCTAGCCGTGCCGAACAAATTCTGGCCTCTGAGCTTGGCGCTATGAAGCGAAACCAGCTTTACGGAACGGGTGGAAACGGGATCAATAGCAACAGCTACATCAACTCGGCTGGGTATGGCGCACAAACCTTGCACAGATCGCACTCCACGTACTCGCTGAACGAACGAAAGCTGCGCAATCAACTTCTTTTGCAGCAGCAGCAGATCAATCAACAGCAGATGTTGCTGCGCGAGCAATTCCTTCGACAGCAGCATGGCCCGGACGTCATGGGCAACGCCGCACCATTCAACGTTACCGCAGGCCAAGGGAGACGGGCCATGACTCCTGACTTGAGCCTACCATCCCTCGGGGTTGTGGACTCGAACCACGGCATGAGAAGCCCCCTTCTGGAGGAATTCCGCAATAACAAAAACAAGAAATACGAACTGCGGGATATTGTCGGAAGCATGGTGGAGTTCAGCGGCGACCAACACGGCTCCCGTTTCATCCAGCAGAAGCTTGAGACTGCCAACAGTGAGGAGAAACAACTTGTGTTTGAGGAGATCCTCCCGAACGCTCTGCAGCTGATGACCGATGTGTTTGGCAACTATGTGATCCAGAAATTCTTTGAGCATGGCAACCAAGTCCAGAAGAGTATTCTTGCCAAGCAGATGGAAACCCATGTGCTGTCGCTCTCTCTCCAGATGTATGGCTGCCGCGTCGTCCAGAAGGCCCTTGAACACGTCCTGACCGAGCAACAAGCGATCCTAGTAAAAGAGCTGGACGGCAATGTGTTGAAATGCGTGAAAGATCAAAATGGGAACCATGTGATCCAGAAGGCCATCGAGCGAGTGCCGGCCGAGCACATTCAGTTCATCATCAACGCGTTCCACGGGCAAGTCTACAGCCTCGCCACTCACCCGTACGGATGCCGAGTGATCCAGCGGATGTTCGAGCACTGCACCGACGAGCAAACCAAGCCCCTTCTGGACGAGCTCCACCGGTACACGCAGAACCTGGTGCAAGACCAATACGGCAATTACGTCATCCAGCACGTGCTTGAAAGAGGAAAGCCAGCCGACCGGTCGCTGGTCGTTAGCAAGGTGCGTGGCCAAGTGCTGCAAATGAGCAAGCACAAGTTCGCAAGTAACGTGGTGGAGAAGTGTATCGCGCATGGGAGCAAGCGGGACCGACAGACCCTCATTGACGAAGTCATCCAGACAAAGCCCGACGGCAACTCTGCGCTGATCATCATGATGAAGGATCAGTATGCCAACTACGTTGTACAAAAAATGCTTGATGTGGTGGATGGCGACCAGAGAGAGATCCTTATCAACAAGATCAAGCCTCATCTACAGTCTCTCAAGAAGTATACATATGGCAAGCACCTAATCTCAAGTAAGTTTTGAATGCATCTCCACACTAACAGAACGCGACATAACCTAACCGCTCAGCTATTACAGAGGCGGAAAAACTCATGGCGATGTCTTCAGGTAATAACAGCCCTCGTTCAGCCGAGGATGATCCTGAAGCCTCCAGCAGCCTCCCTCGTACATAAACCCCCTTCCTCCAATGCTTACATCCTTCCTTTTGAACATAGGCTCGAAGTATGTATGATTTGCTATTCTATACAAATAAATTTACTTTTAATTGAGGAGATATGGCATTCTCTTAGCTGTGCCATCAATGTTTACTTAGAATTGGTAAATTCCTTGCAACATAATTACTATGAATAGTGAAAATATTGGTAGTTACTGTTGTAAGAGTCTTGGAGATATTGGAAGTGATTGGGAGAACAAGTAGATTATGTGGTTTTCACTTAATGACTTATTGAATGTAAAAGTAGTATTTATACTTTTACATGGTCCTGGCATAACAAACATGTAGAATAGGTTTAGGAAGGTCCCAAGAACATGTGTGCAAAGTTTGGGGCTGTTTGAACAACTTATCTAATTTTCATGTTCTGGGTAACTATTCTAAGTAAATCCCAACAAGGATTTTGGTCAGTATTCTCTGAGATTTGAAGGTAATGATCTAAGTGACTAAGTCAGGTGAATATTTAGGTGGAATTACAAACTTTTACAACAGTTACCAAACTTCTTGGAGTTGCTAAAATGAATAAACTTTTTGGCATTCCCATCTGTTTTTACAAAGTACATACCAACATTAAAAACTATCATCTCAACTCAATAAAGCTATGAGCCAAACCACAAGCTTTTTTTTGTACAGCAAGTCACCTGCAAGCTCCCATTATCATGCTCAACTGAAACACAGCAAAGTAGTGAGTATTACACAAAGTGAATCTAGCTTCAAGACATCTCAGTTACTCTTGGATAATGCTGTTAACATGGTATTTGCATCTAAAAACTTGCATTACCCTGATCACCTAGATCCTCACAAAGCTTATCAGCTACTGCCCAATATCCTTCTTGCATTTGTTTTGAATATATCAAAGCAGAGACCAACATTGCTAATTGATGCATTTTTTGTGGTCACACATAAATATTGATTTGACTCACTCACTATCATTGTCTACACAGCTTAGAGAATTCCAGCTGGCTCAATTAATAGAGACAAATCATTAGACATAAAATAAGGTATAAATACCAATCAAACAATCAAATGAACAACATGTTTGGTTCAAAGTAGGAAGAACAGTACAAGAGACTACTACCTTGAAAGAAATCTACAATTCACCATCCTGGTCTTTTAAGAGATATTCTTACATAACCCTGTCAAATCTACATGACACATTCCCACTATTTACTTCCATATTCCCTAAAGGATAATGCTCTGTAAGCATGAAACAGAACTGGTACTCAAAGCAGGGGTAATACTAAGCAAAAAGATTCCATCTCTTAAAAGACAAACAGGTGATTATCATACTATAACAGGAACAAAGATTGGTCACAATCAGTGATTTCTTGGATTACCAGACCACAGATCTTATTGCTTGGCTATGGGAATGTGAAGTCAGTCAAAAGGCAAATTGATGGGATCATTCAGTGATATCAAGTGCTTATATAAAGGATCTGACAGCTTCTTGGTACAAAGAAAACAAAAAACCTTTAACACAATGGGAGCCTTTTAGCAATGATTGAAAGAAATATATGCTACAATGGCAAGAACTGATGCATGGTGGCAAATGTGAGGGATTTATTAGACAATGATGAATCAATAGCAGAAACTATCACAGAAGTATTGATACTGCTCTCAAGATTTCAAGCTCTTTGGATAAAGATAGGATCTAAGAGTTCTTGATACTATTCTACATAGGGCCTAATTGGAGGCCAGAAAATGTAAACCCACAGCTCTGTGTGAAGCAAAAGCTTTTACCAAGGAGATGGAGCCATATATAGGAGGTCAGGCAAGGGACATGTGAGTAAGAAAATGCATCATGTAAATATATTTACAGTTTTTTCTTTATGTCAACTAATTCTGCAGTAGTAGATCCCATTTATGTATAGCTCCTTTACAGTGTTTAGTTGGCATTCTTCCAAAGAGTCCATTGAGTATCTCTATGACTCCATTAGTCTGTAGATGGTAGGCCAAAGTCTGGAGGTAGTGATGTTCAGTAACTCCTAGTGGTGTCCCAGAATATTTTGCAATGAAATTGGCACCTCTGTCTGTCAAAATCTTGGCTGGGCCTCCATACTGCATCACTATTTCCTCATATATGAGCCAGGCTATTTTGTTTTGGCTTGCTTCTTTGAGTGCTCTTGAAACTGCCATTTAGTACAACAAACAATCCTCACCAGGACATACTACTTTCTAGAACTTGTTTTGGGCAAAATCCTAATGAAGTCAAGTGGCCATCTGTGAAATGGTTTGTCAGGTGGTATAGGGTACATTTGCAAGTTGTTCAGCTGAGCATTTTGGGTGAGCTGGCACTCTTGGCCACTATGGGCAAGGTGCTTTATGTCTTCTGACATTCTGGGTCACTAAACATTTCTAGATACTATTTGTGTGGTCCCTTGACCCCAGATGTCCAAATCCATGTTGGTACTTGGCTATCAAGTCTGCTCTCATGACAAATGGTACATATGATACATTTCCTGCACTAGCTTTCTTGTTGTGGTGGTGTAGAGGTACATGTGGGAGAAGGTACACAACTCACAGGGTGTGAGGTGTCTGATGGGGGCAATAATATCTGGGTCTAAACTGCAGTGTCTCTGTCAATATGTCACTCTGGTAAAAGCACCAGCTTCTCTGGCATCCTAGGTGCTCCAAGTGTCTCCAAAGACCTCTGTGTGTCTTGTGCACTACTGTGAGAAGCTCCTTTATGCATAGTGCAAGGTGTAATTGCTGAAGATTGGTGCAGTGATTAGCTACTAATCAATGAGGGGCCACTGTCACTGATAGAGAGATGATTTATTGATGGGATATTGACTTCCCTTAAATACATTTCCAGATGGCCAAGTAATTACTAATGACAAGGTTATAGAAGATTTCAGGCATCATTTATACTTATGATGACATCACTTTGAGCTCAAAATACTTTGAGAAGGTTCTAGAAGGTACTAAAAGGCACAATACATCCAAATAATCAGGGATCAGTAGTTTGAATCACCTATGGCATAGATAAACCATATATAGTTCTCAATGCTAGAGATGGTTATACAGATATAGATCATATGTTGTGGGTACTGATATGGATACCTGCCTAATGTAAATACATCTGCAGATCACAAAGCTGAATAACAGTTGGGATAACTAATGCCAACAACACATCATGGTGAATATCATATAGGGATAATACTGATAATATGGGCAAAGCAGAATGAGATAATACTGATAAGATAAATACTGACAAATGAACTATAACAACTATATAAATAAACTTGTCTGTGGGATATATATATTACTCTACTACCTTGTAGACTACCTCATGGTCTTCAGTGGGTTATCTGCTGTTTTCTGTCACTTTTCTTTGGATTTCTAGTATAGTCTGTGGAGAAAAAATTCTTGATTCCAAGTGTCCAGGTAGTAGTTCTGCCCAGTCATATGCTTCTTGTATCATTGGTGTTTTCAGTGTGGGGTTTCTAAAAAGGATAAGTTAACTAATTGGGTGAAGTTGTGAGAAGATAATTGTAGCATGAAAAAAGCAAGACCTATAGTACAAACAAGAATGTAATGGCTTATATATGTAAGGGTGGTGAATCATGTTGTAAGAGTCTTGGAGATATTGGAAGTGATTTGGAGAACAAGTAGATTATGTGGTTTTCACTTAATGATTTATTGAATGTAAAAGTAGTATTTATACTTTTACCTGATCTTGGCATTACAAACACGTAGAATAGGTTAAGGAAGGTCCCAAGAACATGTGTGCAAAGTTTGGGGCTGTTTGGCCAACTTTGAGAATTTTGATGCTCTGGGTACCTGGTATTTTGGTGAAAATATTCTAAGTAAATCCCGACAAGGAATTTGGTCAGTATTCTCTAGGATTTGAAGGTGATGATCTAAGTGACTAAGTTAGGTGACTATTTAGGTGGAAATACGAATTTTTACAACAAATCAAAGGTTAGTTGTTGGACCAAAAATTCTTTTTTACAAACTTTATGTCAATCATTTTTTTATCCAAATACTTTTTTGTATGATATATCTGCATTGGTCAATACTTTAAATACTTGCTTGATCTTAGCCCAAGCTTGTCATCTCAAAACTTTTAGCATCTTGGAAATATTTTTGGTTAGATTTAAAAAACTCTTATCATACTGAAAATATTCACTATACATGTGACACAGCTTGTTGTCTAGAGACTTCTCACATCTTAAAAGTATTTTTGGTGAAAACTAAAAGAGCTTAAGAGAATTTTACATCTTGGAAATAGCTTTTGTTGAAATCAAAAGTTTATTATTGGGAAAAAGCTTCATTCAAACTAGGTTAAATATTTAGCAGCTGGAAAAGTCTGGCTTAACCCAAAAATGGCTACATAAAAAAGTCTTAACCAACATCAAAGTAGGTGTTGGAAATTTCTTTCAAAATTAAGATATTATCATCTAGATATATATTTGCTCTAAAAAATAAAAGTGGTCATCTAAGAAAATTCTGTACTATCAGATTATTATTGCTGCACACAAGATTCTAAAGATTTTGAAGTAAGTGCCAAATGCTTTTAAATCAATAGTTTCTAATTTTGAAAAAATTTAAAAAAGCATTTTATTACAAGAAAGTTACAAACATCTTATAGTTATTTCAAAAAGCATTTAAGCCATGATCCTTGAAATACAAATCAAAGGTACAAAAAATCAATAATGTCAGATTGTACCATAGTGTGCAATATTGTCCCATAAAATGAAAATGGTCCAAGAGCAATCCTGCCTACTGGTAGCTACAATATTACACCCAATTGTTCTAAACAACCAAACTCTATGCTACACACCATGGCATGGTACAATCAAACAAGTCTATTAGCCTCTGTATATGTGCACACCAACTGCAATTGACAAACTTCTATCACCTCAACTTTACAGATTTCAGTGTAATACTTACAAAGTTGCCAAATTTAGTAAATGACATGGGCAACAAAATTTGAAGAATTAAAAAAGATAAGTGGTTTTCAACCAAGGTGCATTGTTGTGGTAAGGTCATCAGCATCTTCAAACCATCACAACTGGAGACCTACCCCTGAACCATCCATTGAGTATTACCAAAATTAGGCAAAATGGCTAAGACATGCATATAGCAAATGTAGTTCACCAAAGTATAAATTAGCAAAACATGTTAGAAAATAAAGCAGTCTTTCCTTCCAGCCTCAACCTTTGAACACCAATCTCTGGTTAACACCCTTGGTAGTACATACTTCAACAGTATATATATGGGTGTCCAGCTCAGATGGTAGAGTGCTTGCTTAGCATGCAAGAGGCACTGGGATCAATACTCCGGCCCTCCATTTTGGATTATTCTAAATGAGTTTCATCAATCTTTTGAATGCTATATTTATGTGAGTAGATGCAATTAGTGGCTAGGCAAAATTGTATTTTAATGAATGCTTCAATTAGCAAAAAAAATGAGGATGCAGGTGGATTTGACCCACTGAGCTATATGTCCAATAATTACTCTATTGGGATTTGTTGTTTCATTCTTCCATATCACTATCTGGCTTAAATATCATATACAGACAACCATTCAAAACACAAATATTATTGCTCAATTCCAGGAAAGTTAAAAACAAAGAATAAAAAATATACATCACCCAATGTGGGGGTCAAACCCACAACCTTAAGATTAAGAGTCTCATGCTCTACCAATTGAGCTAGCCAGGCCTTATTGAGTTGTTACAGAGTAAAGAGTCACTTGATGTTAAGTGACATCAACACATACAAAGACAACTTAGTAGTCAGGGAAAAGCAAATCAAAGACAAATCACCAGACTCACAGTAAGGTATAAATATCAAACAAGCAACTAAGTAAAAAGGGAGTTTTTGGTTATAGGCAGAAAAGCATAGTGGGAGCAAAAACTAGCTTAAATATATTTCTACAAGGTCAACACCCTAACCTTTTAAAGAGATATTCTTACACTACCCTGTCAAATCTACAAGATAACATACATATTATCCCTTTTTGTACTCTCTAAAGGACATTACTCTTTAAGTACATAACAGAATTAGTGCTCACAGCAGGGGGTAGTATTAAACAAAAGGAATCTATCTCTTACAAAAAGAACAGAAGATGTCCATGCTACAATGGGAACAAAGACTGGTCACAATTAGCAATTTCTTGGGATATCAGACCAAATATCCTATTGCTTGGCTACAGGAATGTGAAGTAAGTCAAAAGGCAAATTGATGGGATCTAGCAGATCTTCCAACAATTGCAGGTGCTTACATGAAGGAACTAGCAGCTACTAGGTAAGAAGAAAGTGAAGGGCTTTTGACAGATTGGGAAACCATTAAGCAAAGATTCAAGGAAAAATATGTCACAATGGCACAAATGGATGCATGGTGTCAAACCTGATGAATTTATGACAGAAAGATGAATCAGTAGCAGAAATTGCCACATAAGTATTAAGATTATTTGCAAGGTTGGGATACTCACTGGAGGAAGATAAGATCAAAGTTTCTCAATGTTCTTCACTCTGAGATCCAGATGGAGGTCAGAAAATGTAGACCCACAACTCTGGGTGAAGCAATTGCTTTTGCTGAGGAGGAGGAACAATGTCTAGGAGGCCCTACAAGGGAGAATATCAATGAGAAAACACATGCACTATTATTAACTCCACCAACAACATCATGGGATAGTCAACTGGATAAACTGGCAGCTAAATTTGATTGAATGGAACTTAATTTGTTAGCCAGTCAGAAGACAAATTCTAGTTCTATCCCCAGTTCAAACCACAACCCTCCAAGAAGGGAACAAAGATGCTTTGGTTGTGGAGAACCCAGACATATCTTGAGGAATTGTCCTTATTTCAAGTTAGTACCAACTGTAGTAGCAAATACACAAAGAGAAGGAAATACCTTGCAAGAGGAAGGCAAATATAGGAGCCATTCCAAAGTCAACATAGTAGAAGACATGACAGATTCTATATATATGTTAGAAAAAAGTCAATGGATACAAAGGATGAATCCCCAAAAATGGAATGCATGATAATAGAAACTGGAGGGGGAACAATAAAACCATCTGGCATAACAACACTAATGGATGTCACCCAAGTTGCAAACCAAATAAGGAATCAGGAAATCCCTGTTCCAATTTGAAGTCTTTTAAAGTAGCCTATGTTGAAGCAAGAGTTAAACCACATGGAGCAACATATGAATAATATACAAGAAAAGGCTGAGGAACAACCACAAGAGGATATTCAGGTAGCACAAATACTTATAAGTATCAACAAGAAGCAATATCTGGTTGTTATAGACACTTGGACAAACTGTAGTATTATTTTGGCAGACTTGGAACAAAAGTTACAGCTGAAAACTCAAGATATGTGCCCACAACAGATGCTTAACTTTGGAGGATGGGCTCTGTTGTGATGGAAAAATTGCATTTTTACATTACTTGTCAATCAAGAATTACCAAGGGGAATCCACAACATTAATTGCTGCTGCAGCTCAGAGTACCCCATTCTTACTAACAATCCATTTTGACAGGAAAACAAACAAAAGAAGGGCTCAACTGGGAATTGAACCCAGGACCTCTCCCACCCTAAGGGAGAATTATACCACTAAACCATTGAGCCAGTACCAGTGCAAACAACCGTCTTAGAAAATACGGAAATCTGATCTGTTAGGCTTGATTACTTTTCACATTTAGTGTACTTCTAGATTGCGCTATATATGGGAAAACGGCAGAAGCTCTTAATAGCGTAGCCACAGAGAGATTTCTATTAACAAACCGAAAGAAACAAAAGCATCTGTAGTGTGGATAACAAAAATGCTCCAAAATAGCCATCAGTCATACATCAATGAATGCCCCCTTGATCGCACAAAGTTGATAATAAGAGACATACACATTACCATTGTTAACAGGGTCCTCAATTCAATGCTAGCCAGTATTTTCTTTGCCATGCGAGTACATCTATTGAAGAATTAAAAAAGATAAGTGGTTTTCCACCGAGGTGTATATATATGGGGGTCTAGCTCAGATGGTAGAGCGCTCGCTTAGCATGCGAGAGGCACTGGGATCGATACCCAGGTCCTCCATTTTGGATTATTCTAAATGAATTTCATCAATCTTTTGAATGCTATATTTATGTGAGTAGATGTAATTGGTGGCTAGGCGAAATTGTATTTTAATGAACGCTTCAATTAGCAAAAAAGATGAGGACGCAGGCGGATTTGAACCACCGACCTATTGATCTGCAGTCAATTGCTCTACCACTGAGCTATACGTCCAATAATTACTCTATTGGGATTCATTGTTTCATTCTTCCATATCACTATCCGGCTTAAATATCATATACAGACAACCGTTCAAAACACAAAAATTATTGCTCAATTCCAGGAAAGTGAAAAACAAAGAATAAAAAATATACATCACCCAACGTGGGGGTCGAACCCACAACCTTGAGATTAAGAGTCTCACGCTCTACCGATTGAGCTAGCCGGGCCTTATTGAGTGTACAAAGTTTTAATGGAATATGTCGTTTTTGTCAAGTGTTGGTTTCCTATATGGTCGGAGTTTGCCATTCTACAGTGGTTATCAAACGCTTAAAAGATGATTTCCGTGATGCTTCAAAGAATTATGGAAACCGTCGGGTTAGGGAATCCACCCGGCATAGAACATACTGATATGGCTGACTTTGGGAGGCAGGTGCACCATCCAGAGAATCCTTGCTAAGCTAGTTTTATGCAAATGCTTCTATCAACCAAGATGAACACTGATACAAGTATTTTGAGAAACCAACGTTTGTCAGTTGAAGCTCTTGTGGCGCAATTGGCTAGCGCGTCTGACTGTTAATCAGGAGGTTGGTGGTTCAAGCCCACCCAGGAGCGCATTTTTATATTTTGTTTTCCCTGGCAACCGGTATTCCCACCAACAAGTATCAAAAAGGAAGCAATCGTTCAGGGGCAACAAAGCAAAAATTGTATACTTAGGGCAATGCACTATGGGAAGGGCCAATATTTCTTAAAACCATTGCAGATACGGTGGTAAAGCAATAACATAAAGTATTGCAAATATCGTATGTAAAGAGCCACATCCAACAAGAAAAAGGCGAGCCTTTGCTGCAAGGCTCTACCCACAAGTGATACCCGTAGGAATAGGGTTTGCACAAACCAAAAATTCCGAACACCCGGATTTGAACCAGGGACCTAAAGATTGCTATATAACACTACAGTCTTCCGCTCTACCAACTGAGCTATGTTCGGTTTTGTTATTTGATCCTGATTTAAAATATAATATGGAGATAAATTGTACAATAGCACCGTTACTAGCTTGTTAATCAACTGCGTTACAAAAAAAGTCTATAATGAGACAGCAGGTACGTGGAGAGCTCCTATAATTGCACTTACCTGACTAAGCCACCAACGGCGAGCAATAGATTTTGATCTAAATGGCGGGTAAGTTAAATTGACATTTAGAACGATGGTAAACAAACCACAAGAATGGAGAGATGGCCGAGTTGGTCTAAGGCGTCACGTTAAGGCCGTGATCTCTTCGGAGGCGTGGGTTCGAATCCCACTCTCTTCATTGCTTTTGGAGTAATTTTGCTTGCTTTTACTCAAGAGTCACATAAGAGCCAAAGCCAGATTTAGTAAATGACATGGGCAACGGCCACTTAATGTTTTGAACATTTGGATGCTTAGCACAGCCCTTTGAAGTAGACAATAAAGACATTTTCTTGTACAAGTATAAAAGTATAAAAGGTTCAACATGTAAAACATGCCTTCTGCCGGAATCGAACCAGCGACCTTCTGCTTACTAGGCAGACGCTCTGCCAACTGAGCCAAGGAGGCATTATACGACAACCCTTTCTTATATATACTATCTAAAATTGCCCTTCAGCAATAATGACTAGGGAATAGAGAGCAGCATTGTATCTGGAAAGCAAACTCTTTTATACCAAAGACAGCAGTAGCAAAGGAAGAACAGACACACGCACACATAACAGAAGCAAAAGAGTATTGTGTAGTGGAGCAATTCGGAAGAAAACATCAGCACCTAGTATTCCCACGTGGTCCCCCACCGTAGTACTGACTAGGCCATTACCAGTTTGACTTCGGAGATCGGACGGGATCCGGTATTTTCTGGTATGTATGGCCGATGCTCGAGAGTGTTATGAATCGAGGGCAAGCGGAGGAGGACCGGAGGATGTCCAATACGAATCAGAGAGGTTATCTGAATAGTTGATGAACCGGTAAAAGGTTGATGCTTTATTGATAGTGTTCAAAGGAGTTTATATAGAGATAGCCTCGGAGGGAGAGCTTCCGATAACGTAGGGCAAGCTTCCAAAAGGAGGGTTCAAGATGTATTAAATAACGTGTGTATCACTGAGTGCGATTGATCGTCTGTGTGGAATTCCAGGTGTTCGATCAGTAGTGTTCAAGTGATCGGTAGTGACTAGTTAGGATTTAAATCATAACATACTCCCACACTTAAAGAGGTTCTTCTCCTGAAGAGTCCTGTCTATCGGACTTGTAATACCAGTATTTGGTTGGTGGTGTCATTGGGTTTTTTAGCTGTGCTTCCTTTAGTCGGTCTCTATGCACTAGGTCCTCCTTTACTTTACCTGACATGTCTGCGAGTTGAAATGTATTGAAGGGCATTTCTCTTGTGATAATAAAGGGTCCAACCCAATGTGGTTCTAGTTTTAGCCTACTTTCATTTCGGACTAATACAAGTTTTCCCAAAGTTAAGGGTTTTGTTACCACTGTTTTGTTGTACTGTTCTTTCATCTTCTCTGCTTGTCGTTTTAAATTCTTGATGGCATCATGTCTTGCATGTCCTAATTCTTCCAGTTCCCTTGTTCTGAATTCTGCCAAGTCTTTTTGGTTCTTTAAGTCCCAGATGTATGGTGGTAAGGTATCACCTGGGATTCTTGGATGTGTACCATACACTAGGTAGAAGGGGGACTTTTGTGTTGCTGAATGGACTCTAATACGACAGGCAAAGAGTGCTTGATGTACAAATTCATCCCACTTATGTTTGGCTCCTTTGACATAAGTAGTCAGCATCTTCCCAAAGAGTCCATTGAACCTCTCTGTGACCCCATTTGTTCTAGGGTGGTATGCTGATGTCTTCAAATGTCTAACCCCCATTATCTGAAGGTATTCTTTCAAGGTTTGTTCCAAAAAGTTTGCTCCTCTGTCGGACAGAATTTCACCTGGGCATCCAAACTGCATAAAGATTTCCAGGTAAAGGAATTTTGCAACATTTTTTGCAGTAGCTGCTGGCATGGCTTTTGCTATACACCACTTAGTGGTATGGTCAATTGCAGTTATGATCCACTTGTTCCCTCTTGAAGTTTCAGGCAATATTCCAATGAAGTCAATTCCCCATCTGTAGAATGCTGGAACTGGAGTCAGTGGTTCTAATGGGGCATGTTCCTTGTTGTATGGTCTAGCCAGCTGGCACTCAGGGCAGGTCTTGAGGGTCTCAGCTATAAATTGTTTGAGTTTAGGCCACCAGGCTCTCCTTTTAGTTATTTCATAAGTTCCTTGGATGCCCAGATGTCCAAAGGCTTTATGATTCTTGATTATCATGTCACCTCTGTATACAAATGGAATATATGGTACAGGCCCTATTTCTTCCATGTGTCTGTAAAGTACCTCGTCTTCACCATATGAGAAATTCTCTGCTTCTTTCTTAATCTTGACCCTTACTTCCTGTGATAAATCTTCTGGCATTGTCTGACTTGCCAAGTACTCTGGCATGTATTCTGGCCAGTCCAACTCATGATCTACCATTGATATATGTTGCCTTGAGAGTGCATCAGCAACTGTATTCTTTGGCCCAGGGAGGTAGTGGATTTTAAAATCAAATTGTTGTAGTTCTTCAATCCATCTAGTTATTCTTCTGGATAATAGCTTCTGGGTGTGAATGTATCTTAGGGATGCATGATCTGTATATACCACAAAGTGTTTGCCCTCCAAGTAGCATCTCCACACTCTCAGACAATGTAGTATGGCATAGAGTTCTTTTTCATGGACTGGGTAGTTTTGTTCAGTTACTGATAGCTTTTTGGACTCATAAGCAACCGGGTGTTCTTTTTGAGTCAGTACCCCTCCAACAGCTAGATCTGAAGCATCAGTGTATACACAGAAAGGTTCTGAGAAATCAGGCAACTGAAGCACAGGGGTTTGGCATAGCTTTTCTTTCAGAGTTAGGAAAGCTGTCTCACAGTTTGGGGTCCATATATAGTCTTTCTCTTTTTTGGTCAAGTCTGTAAGGGGGGCTGCAATAGTTGCAAAGTCCCTGATGAATCTTCTGTAATATGATGCAAGTCCCAGGAAGGATCTCATTTCAGTGAGTGACTTTGGGCTTCCCATTTCTGGATAGCATCTATCTTGGCTGGATCCATGTGTAGTCCTTTATCTGAGATTATGTGACCAAGGTATTCAACTGATCTGGTGAGGAATTCACACTTAGGAAGTTGTGCATATAGCTTGTGCTTTTTTAGTATAGCCAGTACTGTCTTCAAGTGCTTCATGTGGTCATCCATGCTGGTACTATAGATCAGAATGTCATCTAAGTAGACCAGGACAAATTTCTCTAAATATGGTTCCAGGATGCTATTCATGAGTGTCTGAAATGTTGCTGGGGCATTAGTCAGGCCAAAGCTCATCACAACAAACTCATAATGACCATATCTTGTGTTGAATGCTGTCTTAGAGGTGTCTTCAGGCTTAATTCTGATTTGGTGATATCCAGATGCCAGGTCTATTTTAGAGAATATCTTTGCCTTCCCCAGTTGGTCAAAGAGGGCATCAATTCTTGGTAATGGGTAGGAATTTCTGACAGTGATTGCATTTAGGGCCCTGTAGTCCACACAGAACCGTAGCTTCCCATCCTTCTTTGGAGCAAAGAGTACTGGAGCTCCCCATGGTGATTTACTGGGTTTTATCCAGCCTTTAGCCAGGTAGTCCTTCAATGTTTCCTTCAAAGTCTCCATTTCCTTTGGGGAGAACTTATATGGGGCTCTGTTTCTTGGTTTATCATCTGTTACTTCTATGGCATGGTCAATCTCTCTGCTTGGGGTAGTGCAGGGATTTCCTTGGGAAAAACCTCTTGAAACTCTGCTAACAAGGTCTTGAGCCTGTCATTTGTCACTTCTGTGGTCTCTTGGATTTTGGCAAAGGCTATCATGTGCAACAGTTTGGGATTCTGTCTGATAGAGTGGGCAAACTGTTTCTTTGATATGGTGTGTTCTGGTGCATTGCCTTTGTCCAGGGTTGGTTTGGGTGACAGATGATATTTTGCATCATCCTTGTTGATTACAACTTCCTGAGTCTGCCAGTTTATGTCAGGATTGTGCTTTCTTAGCCAAGTTTGTCCCACATTGATTTCAAAGTTGGCTTGGGGTATGATAATTGGGGAAATGGTGTCTTGGAAGTCCCTGATTTGTAAAGTCAAGGGTTCAGTCCTGCTGTTCACTATAATTGATTCCTTGGTGGCACAGAGGATGTGAATTGGGGGGCAAGGGATTGTTTGTAGCTTCATCTGATCAGCTACATCTTTTGAAATGTAGACATCAGTTGCTCCACTGTCAATGAGTACAGAGACACATTGGTTGTTGTTGAGAATCCCTGGGAGTTTCAGCATCTTTGGGGTAGTATATAAGCTCTGAGTCCTCTGATACTCCTTAACAAGGCTGATTGTGTGCTCCTCCTCCTTAGTGGAGAGTTGGAATACTCTTTGTAATGGCCTCTTTGGGCATTCATTGACTTTATGACCCTGTTCCTTGCAGTAAAAGCATAGTCCAAGCTTGAAGCATTCCTCTTTAGAAGGTCTTGGTGTGCTCTGCATAACATCTAGGTCCATAGGCTCCAGTGTGTGGGGGTAGTGTGCACCTTGTTCAGTGATTGGTTGACTACCAATAGGTATGTGGTTATTGGCTTTGAGGCCTGTAGTAGTTCTTGAGTGACCAATTCTGTGGTTGACAGCCCTTCTGAAGTGTATGGCATCATATCTTTCTGCCAGTTCCATAGCCTCTACTAGGGTTTTGGGGTCTTTGTATTCAATTTCCCATCTAGTGTTGGATTTCAGGCCTCTTAGGTATTGCTCAAGTAGTTCAGTATCAGGCATGTTTTGAATTTCCATACTAAGCAAGTTAAACTGCTCATTGTACTCTTGAACAGACTTGGCTTGAAAGAGTTTGGACAGTTTTTCTCTTGCCATTCTATCAGCATTGATAGGTGTAAACCTCTTTCTCAATGCTTTAACAAAGTCAGCCCAGGAGGCTATGGGTGGAAAGATGCCCCTATTCATTCCTTGAATGTGAAGTTTCCACCACATGGTTGCTTCCTTTCTGAAAAGTGAACAGGCATAATGTACTTTGACTTCTTCAGAGTCATCTGAGAAGTATAGTACTGCTCTACTTCAAATATAGTCTCTAGAAGTGTGTCTTTTCTTCTGAAGTTTCAGATTTGTTGTAGAAGTCCAGGATTCAAGGTGGATGAGGTTTGATTCTTCTGGTTGAAGGCAAAAGACACACTGCCACTCTAGAGACTTGGATATTTGAAGTAGAGCAGTACCTATACTTCTCAGATGACTCTGAAGAAGTCAAAGTACATTATGCCTGTTCACTTTTCAGAAAGGAAGCAACCATGTGGTGGAAACTTCACATTCAAGGAATGAATAGGGGCATCTTTCCACCCATAGCCTCCTGGGCTGACTTTGTTAAAGCATTGAGAAAGAGGTTTACACCTATCAATGCTGATAGAATGGCAAGAGAAAAACTGTCCAAACTCTTTCAAGCCAAGTCTGTTCAAGAGTACAATGAGCAGTTTAACTTGCTTAGTATGGAAATTCAAAACATGCCTGATACTGAACTACTTGAGCAATACCTAAGAGGCCTGAAATCCAACACTAGATGGGAAATTGAATACAAAGACCCCAAAACCCTAGTAGAGGCTATGGAACTGGCAGAAAGATATGATGCCATACACTTCAGAAGGGCTGTCAACCACAGAATTGGTCACTCAAGAACTACTACAGGCCTCAAAGCCAATAACCACATACCTATTGGTAGTCAACCAATCACTGAACAAGGTGCACACTACCCCCACACACTGGAGCCTATGGACCTAGATGTTATGCAGAGCACACCAAGACCTTCTAAAGAGGAATGCTTCAAGCTTGGACTATGCTTTTACTGCAAGGAACAGGGTCATAAAGTCAATGAATGCCCAAAGAGGCCATTACAAAGAGTATTCCAACTCTCCACTAAGGAGGAGGAGCACACAATCAGCCTTGTTAAGGAGTATCAGAGGACTCAGAGCTTATATACTACCCCAAAGATGCTGAAACTCCCAGGGATTCTCAACAACAACCAATGTGTCTCTGTACTCATTGACAGTGGAGCAACTGATGTCTACATTTCAAAAGATGTAGCTGATCAGATGAAGCTACAAACAATCCCTTGCCCCCCAATTCACATCCTCTGTGCCACCAAGGAATCAATTATAGTGAACAGCAGGACTGAACCCTTGACTTTACAAATCAGGGACTTCCAAGACACCATTTCCCCAATTATCATACCCCAAGCCAACTTTGAAATCAATGTGGGACAAACTTGGCTAAGAAAGCACAATCCTGACATAAACTGGCAGACTCAGGAAGTTGTAATCAACAAGGATGATGCAAAATATCATCTGTCACCCAAACCAACCCTGGACAAAGGCAATGCACCAGAACACACCATATCAAAGAAACAGTTTGCCCACTCTATCAGACAGAATCCCAAACTGTTGCACATGATAGCCTTTGCCAAAATCCAAGAGACCACAGAAGTGACAAATGACAGGCTCAAGACCTTGTTAGCAGAGTTTCAAGAGGTTTTTCCCAAGGAAATCCCTGCACTACCCCCAAGCAGAGAGATTGACCATGCCATAGAAGTAACAGATGATAAACCAAGAAACAGAGCCCCATATAAGTTCTCCCCAAAGGAAATGGAGACTTTGAAGGAAACATTGAAGGACTACCTGGCTAAAGGCTGGATAAAACCCAGTAAATCACCATGGGGAGCTCCAGTACTCTTTGCTCCAAAGAAGGATGGGAAGCTACGGTTCTGTGTGGACTACAGGGCCCTAAATGCAATCACTGTCAGAAATTCCTACCCATTACCAAGAATTGATGCCCTCTTTGACCAACTGGGGAAGGCAAAGATATTCTCTAAAATAGACCTGGCATCTGGATATCACCAAATCAGAATTAAGCCTGAAGACACCTCTAAGACAGCATTCAACACAAGATATGGTCATTATGAGTTTGTTGTGATGAGCTTTGGCCTGACTAATGCCCCAGCAACATTTCAGACACTCATGAATAGCATCCTGGAACCATATTTAGAGAAATTTGTCCTGGTCTACTTAGATGACATTCTGATCTATAGTACCAGCATGGATGACCACATGAAGCACTTGAAGACAGTACTGGCTATACTAAAAAAGCACAAGCTATATGCACAACTTCCTAAGTGTGAATTCCTCACCAGATCAGTTGAATACCTTGGTCACATAATCTCAGATAAAGGACTACACATGGATCCAGCCAAGATAGATGCTATCCAGAAATGGGAAGCCCCAAAGTCACTCACTGAAATGAGATCCTTCCTGGGACTTGCATCATATTACAGAAGATTCATCAGGGACTTTGCAACTATTGCAGCCCCCCTTACAGACTTGACCAAAAAAGAGAAAGACTATATATGGACCCCAAACTGTGAGACAGCTTTCCTAACTCTGAAAGAAAAGCTATGCCAAACCCCTGTGCTTCAGTTGCCTGATTTCTCAGAACCTTTCTGTGTATACACTGATGCTTCAGATCTAGCTGTTGGAGGGGTACTGACTCAAAAAGAACACCCGGTTGCTTATGAGTCCAAAAAGCTATCAGTAACTGAACAAAACTACCCAGTCCATGAAAAAGAACTCTATGCCATACTACATTGTCTGAGAGTGTGGAGATGCTACTTGGAGGGCAAACACTTTGTGGTATATACAGATCATGCATCCCTAAGATACATTCACACCCAGAAGCTATTATCCAGAAGAATAACTAGATGGATTGAAGAACTACAACAATTTGATTTTAAAATCCACTACCTCCCTGGGCCAAAGAATACAGTTGCTGATGCACTCTCAAGGCAACATATATCAATGGTAGATCATGAGTTGGACTGGCCAGAATACATGCCAGAGTACTTGGCAAGTCAGACAATGCCAGAAGATTTATCACAGGAAGTAAGGGTCAAGATTAAGAAAGAAGCAGAGAATTTCTCATATGGTGAAGACGAGGTACTTTACAGACACATGGAAGAAATAGGGCCTGTACCATATATTCCATTTGTATACAGAGGTGACATGATAATCAAGAATCATAAAGCCTTTGGACATCTGGGCATCCAAGGAACTTATGAAATAACTAAAAGGAGAGCCTGGTGGCCTAAACTCAAACAATTTATAGCTGAGACCCTCAAGACCTGCCCTGAGTGCCAGCTGGCTAGACCATACAACAAGGAACATGCCCCATTAGAACCACTGACTCCAGTTCCAGCATTCTACAGATGGGGAATTGACTTCATTGGAATATTGCCTGAAACTTCAAGAGGGAACAAGTGGATCATAACTGCAATTGACCATACCACTAAGTGGTGTATAGCAAAAGCCATGCCAGCAGCTACTGCAAAAAATGTTGCAAAATTCCTTTACCTGGAAATCTTTATGCAGTTTGGATGCCCAGGTGAAATTCTGTCTGACAGAGGAGCAAACTTTTTGGAACAAACCTTGAAAGAATACCTTCAGATAATGGGGGTTAGACATTTGAAGACATCAGCATACCACCCTAGAACAAATGGGGTCACAGAGAGGTTCAATGGACTCTTTGGGAAGATGCTGACTACTTATGTCAAAGGAGCCAAACATAAGTGGGATGAATTTGTACATCAAGCACTCTTTGCCTGTCGTATTAGAGTCCATTCAGCAACACAAAAGTCCCCCTTCTACCTAGTGTATGGTACACATCCAAGAATCCCAGGTGATACCTTACCACCATACATCTGGGACTTAAAGAACCAAAAAGACTTGGCAGAATTCAGAACAAGGGAACTGGAAGAATTAGGACATGCAAGACATGATGCCATCAAGAATTTAAAACGACAAGCAGAGAAGATGAAAGAACAGTACAACAAAACAGTGGTAACAAAACCCTTAACTTTGGGAAAACTTGTATTAGTCCGAAATGAAAGTAGGCTAAAACTAGAACCACATTGGGTTGGACCCTTTATTATCACAAGAGAAATGCCCTTCAATACATTTCAACTCGCAGACATGTCAGGTAAAGTAAAGGAGGACCTAGTGCATAGAGACCGACTAAAGGAAGCACAGCTAAAAAACCCAATGACACCACCAACCAAATACTGGTATTACAAGTCCGATAGACAGGACTCTTCAGGAGAAGAACCTCTTTAAGTGTGGGAGTATGTTATGATTTAAATCCTAACTAGTCACTACCGATCACTTGAACACTACTGATCGAACACCTGGAATTCCACACAGACGATCAATCGCACTCAGTGATACACACGTTATTTAATACATCTTGAACCCTCCTTTTGGAAGCTTGCCCTACGTTATCGGAAGCTCTCCCTCCGAGGCTATCTCTATATAAACTCCTTTGAACACTATCAATAAAGCATCAACCTTTTACCGGTTCATCAACTATTCAGATAACCTCTCTGATTCGTATTGGACATCCTCCGGTCCTCCTCCGCTTGCCCTCGATTCATAACAGTACAGTAAAGTCCTCATTGGTCCAGTGGTTAGGATTTCTCGCTTTCACCGAGACGGCCGGGGTTCGATTCCCCGATGGGGAATTATTTTTCTAGTACAATGGCGCTTTTTCCTGCAGATAGGTATCATCAGACGGAATACTTGAATGGATTTCTGAGGAGCAACGATGAGGCATTCGGGGGCTTTGATTTATTTATTCTCGTACCCACTAATATTCTATTATTGGCATTCCTTTCGGGTGTCCTTATTTTGCTAATTAAGATCTACAAAGGCATCGATGGAATGGAAAGCAGCCTTCAATATACTAAGGACAAAACCTGTGCCTGTGCACACTCTGTGCTGTAAAGATGATGATATCATTTCCGGACTTGAGACATATACAAGTCTTCGTGGTGTAGTTGGTTATCACGTCTGTCTAACACACAGACGGTCCTCGGTTCGAATCCGAGCGAAGACATGTTTCTTTTAGTTTTTTGAGTACGCTTCGCATTTTGATCAACCATTAGAGTAATAGTTAAAAGTAGTATGCTTGAACTAAATACACGGCTGGTGGCCAGAATTTTATTGCGCTCAGTAACAAAAGGTTGAAAGCATAATGCAAATCAACTGGAGCGGAGCAAAAGAAGGGGCTCAACCGGGAATTGAACCCGGGACCTCTCCCACCCTAAGGGAGAATTATACCACTAAACCATTGAGCCGCTTACACATAGTCTCGTAATTAATGTTTATTTCAGAATATATTTTCTTAACACACTCACTATCTTGATGGTTTATTTGTGCGAAAATAGTATGTTTCCGTAGAAACATCAAGGTATATGTCAGAGCAATACATAGACCCATTTGACAGCAAAAGTGTATCTTCGCTTATCCATAGTATTGAAAATGGTATCTCTTGGATCCCACAATTGATAAGCCATTGTAGTATAGTGGCAGTACATCGCGTTGTGGCCGCGTCGACCTCGGTTCGATTCCGAGCAATGGCATTTCATTTTTCTTGCTACCCCAGGATTGATTCCTTCTTTTTCAAGGCAAAATGTACTTAATATGTTTAACTCGCGTTGATTTTTTTTTTGCAGACTCACCTCTGTTGAACCCTTCCCTAATATCAGCCAAGCCGGGTCTGGTATACCAATTACTGACACAGCTTGCTCATTTAAGACTACCCATAGATTTGCATGTTTGCATATATCTATAGTCAGCTCCACCGGTACACTCTAAAAATATGAAAGGTAGTTTCATACGAAATTTGGCATTCCCCTAACACAAATCATATTACTACCAGTTACCTAATCACTGGCAACATGGTAACATGGCCGAGTTGGTCTAAGGCGCCGCACTCAAGTTGCGGTCTCGTAAGAGGCGTGAGTTCGAATCTCACTGTTACCAAATTCTTTTGGTCTTTTTGCTGATCGTTGAGCCTAGGCAATCGAATCGCCAACTATTAAATAGTGCGTTGTACTTTTCTTTTTGCTCCTTGATGATCTTCCGTACCAATAGGGAGTAGTTTGGGATTACATACCTGGTGATTGAGCACATCCGCAACAAAACGTTCGGATTAGGGTTAGTTGAAGAACTTTAAATAAATCCCACCGCCTTGGAGTGATCTTTCAAGAATGGGCTCACCAAAAATTTCAGCAAACCGGGCATGGTAATTAGTGGTGGGGAGTGCGGTCCCTCGACCATAGCGGATGGGTTTGAACCACAATCGTAGCTGGTCGGAATCTGCAGCAATACCACCACGCCAGCACTGCTGTGGCCAATTGTTAATACTCGTGTACCACTTATGAGTAGAGTAACCAGCAAGCCGGATAAGATAGCAACTTTAGAGAGTAGTGTATATCAGACAATATGGCCGAGTGGTTAAGGCGTATGACTAGAAATCATATGGGCTCTGCCCGCGCAGGTTCAAATCCTGCTGTTGTCGAAAATTTTTTATTTTTTGTCCTCGTATTTTCCAACATGACTGATCTGTAAAAGCAATTCATTGGGGAGAAATACCAATTCTTGTTTTCTTTCACTCCCTAATCTCCTATGAAGGAAGGTGCTCTCTGATCAAAACGGTGCCTTCCATCGCCCTCTGCCCACCTAATCCCTCATTTCTGATAGCTCTGGAGAATCCCACGGAATCAGACGCATACTTGTGCTTGTTGGGAACAATGTCGGGCAAGTTGTTGCATCGCTACTAGTTAAGAACAAGATTGTATCCAATTATGGGATCATCAGTGAGCCCGAATAGCTCAGTCGGTAGAGCATGAGACTTTTAATCTTAGGGTCGGGGGTTCGAGCCCCCCTTTGGGCGCACCTATACTTTTTATTTAGCTGCTAAAGGTGCTTTTAAGTGGTGCACTTTACCAAGCTATGGGGTTTCCGGAGAGACAGCCCCGGTTCGCCTTAACCCCCTGGTATGGGCTTTGCTACCTTATACTTGTTTGCTCATCCCAGAGAAGCGCCCTTTAGTGCTTTTTGGAGAGTTTTATGAGATGGCTGTACTTGGGTAAGGTAAATAGAACACCTCAAATGGGAATTCGACCAAAGTTTTGTATGCTTTGGTATTTACCCTGAGTATTTGTGTAATGTTCTATCTGTTCTACAGCATTGACTGCGGCAGAGCCATATGATTTCTAGTCATACGCTTAACCACTCGGCATATTGTCTGATATACACTACTCTCTAAAGTTGCTATCTTATCCGGCTTGCTGGTTACTCTACTCATAAGTGGTACACGAGTTACTACTAGTAACATATTGGCCACAGCAGTGCTGGCGTGGTGGTATTGCTGCAGATTCCGACCAGCTACGATTGTGGTTCAAACCCATCCGCTATGGTCGAGGGACCGCACTCCCCACCACTAATTACCATGCCCGGTTTGCTGAAATTTTTGGTGAGCCCATTCTTGAAAGATCACTCCAAGGCGGTGGGATTTATTTAAAGTTCTTCAACTAACCCTAATCCGAACGTTTTGTTGCGGATGTGCTCAATCACCAGGTATGTAATCCCAAACTACTCCCTATTGGTACGGAAGATCATCAAGGAGCAAAAAGAAAAGTACAACGCACTATTTAATAGTTGGCGATTCGATTGCCTAGGCTCAACGATCAGCAAAAAGACCAAAAGAATTTGGTAACAGTGAGATTCGAACTCACGCCTCTTACGAGACCGCAACTTGAGTGCGGCGCCTTAGACCAACTCGGCCATGTTACCATGTTGCCAGTGATTAGGTAACTGGTAGTAATATGATTTGTGTTAGGGGAATGCCAAATTTCGTATGAAACTACCTTTCATATTTTTAGAGTGTACCGGTGGAGCTGACTATAGATATATGCAAACATGCAAATCTATGGGTAGTCTTAAATGAGCAAGCTGTGTCAGTAATTGGTATACCAGACCCGGCTTGGCTGATATTAGGGAAGGGTTCAACAGAGGTGAGTCTGCAAAAAAAAAATCAACGCGAGTTAAACATATTAAGTACATTTTGCCTTGAAAAAGAAGGAATCAATCCTGGGGTAGCAAGAAAAATGAAATGCCATTGCTCGGAATCGAACCGAGGTCGACGCGGCCACAACGCGATGTACTGCCACTATACTACAATGGCTTATCAATTGTGGGATCCAAGAGATACCATTTTCAATACTATGGATAAGCGAAGATACACTTTTGCTGTCAAATGGGTCTATGTATTGCTCTGACATATACCTTGATGTTTCTACGGAAACATACTATTTTCGCACAAATAAACCATCAAGATAGTGAGTGTGTTAAGAAAATATATTCTGAAATAAACATTAATTACGAGACTATGTGTAAGCGGCTCAATGGTTTAGTGGTATAATTCTCCCTTAGGGTGGGAGAGGTCCCGGGTTCAATTCCCGGTTGAGCCCCTTCTTTTGCTCCGCTCCAGTTGATTTGCATTATGCTTTCAACCTTTTGTTACTGAGCGCAATAAAATTCTGGCCACCAGCCGTGTATTTAGTTCAAGCATACTACTTTTAACTATTACTCTAATGGTTGATCAAAATGCGAAGCGTACTCAAAAAACTAAAAGAAACATGTCTTCGCTCGGATTCGAACCGAGGACCGTCTGTGTGTTAGACAGACGTGATAACCAACTACACCACGAAGACTTGTATATGTCTCAAGTCCGGAAATGATATCATCATCTTTACAGCACAGAGTGTGCACAGGCACAGGTTTTGTCCTTAGTATATTGAAGGCTGCTTTCCATTCCATCGATGCCTTTGTAGATCTTAATTAGCAAAATAAGGACACCCGAAAGGAATGCCAATAATAGAATATTAGTGGGTACGAGAATAAATAAATCAAAGCCCCCGAATGCCTCATCGTTGCTCCTCAGAAATCCATTCAAGTATTCCGTCTGATGATACCTATCTGCAGGAAAAAGCGCCATTGTACTAGAAAAATAATTCCCCATCGGGGAATCGAACCCCGGCCGTCTCGGTGAAAGCGAGAAATCCTAACCACTGGACCAATGAGGACTTTACTGTACTCTTCATAAAATCTATAGTCTAGTCTGATATTGATGCTGAAAACGCCGGTGATTTTGAAGGATCTTACGAGACCCATATACGAAAGGTAGCACGGCTAAAATAAATGATAGCCTGGAAATTGCTCATGTAAGAGGAATAGTGGGGGTGTTTTGATATATGAAAAATGCAAAAGGAAAGGGCTCCAGCGGGAATTGAACCCGCGACCTCTCGCACCCAAAGCGAGAATCATACTACTAGACCATAGAGCCACTCTTATTACCAAGGCGACTCTCATACTTAGGTGGAGACCATTTCGACTGATGCAATAATGGATTCCATGTGCGGGCCATTCAACAACTATGTGGCAGCCCCGGCAATAAGCAACCCAGCCGTCCACCCGAGGCCATCCTGCGGAGTAGAAAAGCTTTATTGCAGCATTTTAGTGAGCGTAACAAAACGAATATTTTGAATTAAGAAAAAGGTCTCGCCGAGAATCGAACTCGGATTACAGGATTCAAAGTCCTGGGTGCTAACCATTACACCACGAAACCATTTATATCGATAGGATTTCTGCATTCCATTGAAAAACAGCAATTACAGCCTGTGTGTTATTGACCCAGCTGGCTGAATCCAATTCCCTCACTGGCTTCACATACTGATTATTCCTGCCAAGCCTACAACCCACGGGGACTGCTGCAACGAGAAAAAGTGGTATCCTCCACTTTGCCTTCATCCAAACATTGGTCACTAATGAGTCATAGTAGAAAACATTTAAACAGCTGGGGGACAAAATGCGTTAACTGGGAGTCGAACCCAGGCCAACTGCTTGGAAGGCAGTTATTCTACCGCTATACTATTAACGCAAGTACATGTACATACGATTCCTTCAATATTCGATAACAAAATTGCCTAATGTGAGAACAGATAGAACATTACACAAATACTCAGGGGTAAAATACCAAAGCATACAAAACTTTGGTCGAATTCCCATTTGAGGTGTTCTATTTACCTTACCCAAGTACAGCCATCTCATAAAACTCTCCAAAAAGCACTAAAGGGCGCTTCTCTGGGATGAGCAAACAAGTATAAGGTAGCAAAGCCCATACCAGGGGGTTAAGGCGAACCGGGGCTGTCTCTCCGGAAACCCCATAGCTTGGTAAAGTGCACCACTTAAAAGCACCTTTAGCAGCTAAATAAAAAGTATAGGTGCGCCCAAAGGGGGGCTCGAACCCCCGACCCTAAGATTAAAAGTCTCATGCTCTACCGACTGAGCTATTCGGGCTCACTGATGATCCCATAATTGGATACAATCTTGTTCTTAACTAGTAGCGATGCAACAACTTGCCCGACATTGTTCCCAACAAGCACAAGTATGCGTCTGATTCCGTGGGATTCTCCAGAGCTATCAGAAATGAGGGATTAGGTGGGCAGAGGGCGATGGAAGGCACCGTTTTGATCAGAGAGCACCTTCCTTCATAGGAGATTAGGGAGTGAAAGAAAACAAGAATTGGTATTTCTCCCCAATGAATTGCTTTTACAGATCAGTCATGTTGGAAAATACGAGGACAAAAAATAAAAAATTTTCGACAACAGCAGGATTTGAACCTGCGCGGGCAGAGCCCATATGATTTCTAGTCATACGCCTTAACCACTCGGCCATATTGTCTGATATACACTACTCTCTAAAGTTGCTATCTTATCCGGCTTGCTGGTTACTCTACTCATAAGTGGTACACGAGTATTAACAATTGGCCACAGCAGTGCTGGCGTGGTGGTATTGCTGCAGATTCCGACCAGCTACGATTGTGGTTCAAACCCATCCGCTATGGTCGAGGGACCGCACTCCCCACCACTAATTACCATGCCCGGTTTGCTGAAATTTTTGGTGAGCCCATTCTTGAAAGATCACTCCAAGGCGGTGGGATTTATTTAAAGTTCTTCAACTAACCCTAATCCGAACGTTTTGTTGCGGATGTGCTCAATCACCAGGTATGTAATCCCAAACTACTCCCTATTGGTACGGAAGATCATCAAGGAGCAAAAAGAAAAGTACAACGCACTATTTAATAGTTGGCGATTCGATTGCCTAGGCTCAACGATCAGCAAAAAGACCAAAAGAATTTGGTAACAGTGAGATTCGAACTCACGCCTCTTACGAGACCGCAACTTGAGTGCGGCGCCTTAGACCAACTCGGCCATGTTACCATGTTGCCAGTGATTAGGTAACTGGTAGTAATATGATTTGTGTTAGGGGAATGCCAAATTTCGTATGAAACTACCTTTCATATTTTTAGAGTGTACCGGTGGAGCTGACTATAGATATATGCAAACATGCAAATCTATGGGTAGTCTTAAATGAGCAAGCTGTGTCAGTAATTGGTATACCAGACCCGGCTTGGCTGATATTAGGGAAGGGTTCAACAGAGGTGAGTCTGCAAAAAAAAAATCAACGCGAGTTAAACATATTAAGTACATTTTGCCTTGAAAAAGAAGGAATCAATCCTGGGGTAGCAAGAAAAATGAAATGCCATTGCTCGGAATCGAACCGAGGTCGACGCGGCCACAACGCGATGTACTGCCACTATACTACAATGGCTTATCAATTGTGGGATCCAAGAGATACCATTTTCAATACTATGGATAAGCGAAGATACACTTTTGCTGTCAAATGGGTCTATGTATTGCTCTGACATATACCTTGATGTTTCTACGGAAACATACTATTTTCGCACAAATAAACCATCAAGATAGTGAGTGTGTTAAGAAAATATATTCTGAAATAAACATTAATTACGAGACTATGTGTAAGCGGCTCAATGGTTTAGTGGTATAATTCTCCCTTAGGGTGGGAGAGGTCCCGGGTTCAATTCCCGGTTGAGCCCCTTCTTTTGCTCCGCTCCAGTTGATTTGCATTATGCTTTCAACCTTTTGTTACTGAGCGCAATAAAATTCTGGCCACCAGCCGTGTATTTAGTTCAAGCATACTACTTTTAACTATTACTCTAATGGTTGATCAAAATGCGAAGCGTACTCAAAAAACTAAAAGAAACATGTCTTCGCTCGGATTCGAACCGAGGACCGTCTGTGTGTTAGACAGACGTGATAACCAACTACACCACGAAGACTTGTATATGTCTCAAGTCCGGAAATGATATCATCATCTTTACAGCACAGAGTGTGCACAGGCACAGGTTTTGTCCTTAGTATATTGAAGGCTGCTTTCCATTCCATCGATGCCTTTGTAGATCTTAATTAGCAAAATAAGGACACCCGAAAGGAATGCCAATAATAGAATATTAGTGGGTACGAGAATAAATAAATCAAAGCCCCCGAATGCCTCATCGTTGCTCCTCAGAAATCCATTCAAGTATTCCGTCTGATGATACCTATCTGCAGGAAAAAGCGCCATTGTACTAGAAAAATAATTCCCCATCGGGGAATCGAACCCCGGCCGTCTCGGTGAAAGCGAGAAATCCTAACCACTGGACCAATGAGGACTTTACTGTACTCTTCATAAAATCTATAGTCTAGTCTGATATTGATGCTGAAAACGCCGGTGATTTTGAAGGATCTTACGAGACCCATATACGAAAGGTAGCACGGCTAAAATAAATGATAGCCTGGAAATTGCTCATGTAAGAGGAATAGTGGGGGTGTTTTGATATATGAAAAATGCAAAAGGAAAGGGCTCCAGCGGGAATTGAACCCGCGACCTCTCGCACCCAAAGCGAGAATCATACTACTAGACCATAGAGCCACTCTTATTACCAAGGCGACTCTCATACTTAGGTGGAGACCATTTCGACTGATGCAATAATGGATTCCATGTGCGGGCCATTCAACAACTATGTGGCAGCCCCGGCAATAAGCAACCCAGCCGTCCACCCGAGGCCATCCTGCGGAGTAGAAAAGCTTTATTGCAGCATTTTAGTGAGCGTAACAAAACGAATATTTTGAATTAAGAAAAAGGTCTCGCCGAGAATCGAACTCGGATTACAGGATTCAAAGTCCTGGGTGCTAACCATTACACCACGAAACCATTTATATCGATAGGATTTCTGCATTCCATTGAAAAACAGCAATTACAGCCTGTGTGTTATTGACCCAGCTGGCTGAATCCAATTCCCTCACTGGCTTCACATACTGATTATTCCTGCCAAGCCTACAACCCACGGGGACTGCTGCAACGAGAAAAAGTGGTATCCTCCACTTTGCCTTCATCCAAACATTGGTCACTAATGAGTCATAGTAGAAAACATTTAAACAGCTGGGGGACAAAATGCGTTAACTGGGAGTCGAACCCAGGCCAACTGCTTGGAAGGCAGTTATTCTACCGCTATACTATTAACGCAAGTACATGTACATACGATTCCTTCAATATTCGATAACAAAATTGCCTAATGTGAGAACAGATAGAACATTACACAAATACTCAGGGGTAAAATACCAAAGCATACAAAACTTTGGTCGAATTCCCATTTGAGGTGTTCTATTTACCTTACCCAAGTACAGCCATCTCATAAAACTCTCCAAAAAGCACTAAAGGGCGCTTCTCTGGGATGAGCAAACAAGTATAAGGTAGCAAAGCCCATACCAGGGGGTTAAGGCGAACCGGGGCTGTCTCTCCGGAAACCCCATAGCTTGGTAAAGTGCACCACTTAAAAGCACCTTTAGCAGCTAAATAAAAAGTATAGGTGCGCCCAAAGGGGGGCTCGAACCCCCGACCCTAAGATTAAAAGTCTCATGCTCTACCGACTGAGCTATTCGGGCTCACTGATGATCCCATAATTGGATACAATCTTGTTCTTAACTAGTAGCGATGCAACAACTTGCCCGACATTGTTCCCAACAAGCACAAGTATGCGTCTGATTCCGTGGGATTCTCCAGAGCTATCAGAAATGAGGGATTAGGTGGGCAGAGGGCGATGGAAGGCACCGTTTTGATCAGAGAGCACCTTCCTTCATAGGAGATTAGGGAGTGAAAGAAAACAAGAATTGGTATTTCTCCCCAATGAATTGCTTTTACAGATCAGTCATGTTGGAAAATACGAGGACAAAAAATAAAAAATTTTCGACAACAGCAGGATTTGAACCTGCGCGGGCAGAGCCCATATGATTTCTAGTCATACGCCTTAACCACTCGGCCATATTGTCTGATATACACTACTCTCTAAAGTTGCTATCTTATCCGGCTTGCTGGTTACTCTACTCATAAGTGGTACACGAGTATTAACAATTGGCCACAGCAGTGCTGGCGTGGTGGTATTGCTGCAGATTCCGACCAGCTACGATTGTGGTTCAAACCCATCCGCTATGGTCGAGGGACCGCACTCCCCACCACTAATTACCATGCCCGGTTTGCTGAAATTTTTGGTGAGCCCATTCTTGAAAGATCACTCCAAGGCGGTGGGATTTATTTAAAGTTCTTCAACTAACCCTAATCCGAACGTTTTGTTGCGGATGTGCTCAATCACCAGGTATGTAATCCCAAACTACTCCCTATTGGTACGGAAGATCATCAAGGAGCAAAAAGAAAAGTACAACGCACTATTTAATAGTTGGCGATTCGATTGCCTAGGCTCAACGATCAGCAAAAAGACCAAAAGAATTTGGTAACAGTGAGATTCGAACTCACGCCTCTTACGAGACCGCAACTTGAGTGCGGCGCCTTAGACCAACTCGGCCATGTTACCATGTTGCCAGTGATTAGGTAACTGGTAGTAATATGATTTGTGTTAGGGGAATGCCAAATTTCGTATGAAACTACCTTTCATATTTTTAGAGTGTACCGGTGGAGCTGACTATAGATATATGCAAACATGCAAATCTATGGGTAGTCTTAAATGAGCAAGCTGTGTCAGTAATTGGTATACCAGACCCGGCTTGGCTGATATTAGGGAAGGGTTCAACAGAGGTGAGTCTGCAAAAAAAAAATCAACGCGAGTTAAACATATTAAGTACATTTTGCCTTGAAAAAGAAGGAATCAATCCTGGGGTAGCAAGAAAAATGAAATGCCATTGCTCGGAATCGAACCGAGGTCGACGCGGCCACAACGCGATGTACTGCCACTATACTACAATGGCTTATCAATTGTGGGATCCAAGAGATACCATTTTCAATACTATGGATAAGCGAAGATACACTTTTGCTGTCAAATGGGTCTATGTATTGCTCTGACATATACCTTGATGTTTCTACGGAAACATACTATTTTCGCACAAATAAACCATCAAGATAGTGAGTGTGTTAAGAAAATATATTCTGAAATAAACATTAATTACGAGACTATGTGTAAGCGGCTCAATGGTTTAGTGGTATAATTCTCCCTTAGGGTGGGAGAGGTCCCGGGTTCAATTCCCGGTTGAGCCCCTTCTTTTGCTCCGCTCCAGTTGATTTGCATTATGCTTTCAACCTTTTGTTACTGAGCGCAATAAAATTCTGGCCACCAGCCGTGTATTTAGTTCAAGCATACTACTTTTAACTATTACTCTAATGGTTGATCAAAATGCGAAGCGTACTCAAAAAACTAAAAGAAACATGTCTTCGCTCGGATTCGAACCGAGGACCGTCTGTGTGTTAGACAGACGTGATAACCAACTACACCACGAAGACTTGTATATGTCTCAAGTCCGGAAATGATATCATCATCTTTACAGCACAGAGTGTGCACAGGCACAGGTTTTGTCCTTAGTATATTGAAGGCTGCTTTCCATTCCATCGATGCCTTTGTAGATCTTAATTAGCAAAATAAGGACACCCGAAAGGAATGCCAATAATAGAATATTAGTGGGTACGAGAATAAATAAATCAAAGCCCCCGAATGCCTCATCGTTGCTCCTCAGAAATCCATTCAAGTATTCCGTCTGATGATACCTATCTGCAGGAAAAAGCGCCATTGTACTAGAAAAATAATTCCCCATCGGGGAATCGAACCCCGGCCGTCTCGGTGAAAGCGAGAAATCCTAACCACTGGACCAATGAGGACTTTACTGTACTCTTCATAAAATCTATAGTCTAGTCTGATATTGATGCTGAAAACGCCGGTGATTTTGAAGGATCTTACGAGACCCATATACGAAAGGTAGCACGGCTAAAATAAATGATAGCCTGGAAATTGCTCATGTAAGAGGAATAGTGGGGGTGTTTTGATATATGAAAAATGCAAAAGGAAAGGGCTCCAGCGGGAATTGAACCCGCGACCTCTCGCACCCAAAGCGAGAATCATACTACTAGACCATAGAGCCACTCTTATTACCAAGGCGACTCTCATACTTAGGTGGAGACCATTTCGACTGATGCAATAATGGATTCCATGTGCGGGCCATTCAACAACTATGTGGCAGCCCCGGCAATAAGCAACCCAGCCGTCCACCCGAGGCCATCCTGCGGAGTAGAAAAGCTTTATTGCAGCATTTTAGTGAGCGTAACAAAACGAATATTTTGAATTAAGAAAAAGGTCTCGCCGAGAATCGAACTCGGATTACAGGATTCAAAGTCCTGGGTGCTAACCATTACACCACGAAACCATTTATATCGATAGGATTTCTGCATTCCATTGAAAAACAGCAATTACAGCCTGTGTGTTATTGACCCAGCTGGCTGAATCCAATTCCCTCACTGGCTTCACATACTGATTATTCCTGCCAAGCCTACAACCCACGGGGACTGCTGCAACGAGAAAAAGTGGTATCCTCCACTTTGCCTTCATCCAAACATTGGTCACTAATGAGTCATAGTAGAAAACATTTAAACAGCTGGGGGACAAAATGCGTTAACTGGGAGTCGAACCCAGGCCAACTGCTTGGAAGGCAGTTATTCTACCGCTATACTATTAACGCAAGTACATGTACATACGATTCCTTCAATATTCGATAACAAAATTGCCTAATGTGAGAACAGATAGAACATTACACAAATACTCAGGGGTAAAATACCAAAGCATACAAAACTTTGGTCGAATTCCCATTTGAGGTGTTCTATTTACCTTACCCAAGTACAGCCATCTCATAAAACTCTCCAAAAAGCACTAAAGGGCGCTTCTCTGGGATGAGCAAACAAGTATA
>MCFE01000370.1:0-85185 GCA_002104905.1 Basidiobolus meristosporus CBS 931.73 | reverse complement strand
TCAAAATTGATGTGTCCAAATCTCCTGTGCCAAAGCATTGGTGTTTCTTCACTTAAGTTACTTATATTGGCTTCCAGATATGATGGAACATAAGTCAACTTGTAAAGATTTTGATCTCTGATGCCTAAATCAATATGGGCATCACTTTGATCAGTGATCCTGCATCCAGAATTGTCAAAACTGAAACTGAGTCCTTCTGCTGTAGCCTTGCTTACAGAGAGTAGGTTCTTGGCTATGTCTGGTACATAGAGTGCTTCTTTAAAGGTCAGTGTATGGCTTCCTTCACTGCTTCTAAGGTTTACTTGGATAGTTCCTTCTCCCACTGCATCAAGTGTTCTATGGTCATCCCTGAAAACCTTCTTAATTGGAATTTCTTGATATTGGGTAAAAAGTTCTTTTTGGTGTGTAAAGTGTTGAGAAGTTCCAGAGTCAATATACCACATCTGAGAATCCTTGTTTGTGGTCATATTTAGTGCAGATATGAATAGTCTATCTTCAGTTGTTGCAGCATTTCCATATTCAGGCTTCTTTTGCTGATAATCTCTCTTTTTGAGACACCGGTCTGATGTGTGTCCTTTCCTTTTGCAGTAGTTGCAAAATAAGTTGCTGTTGCCTTTGTAGGGTCTTGGGTACCTCCTTTGTTGGCTATCATTGCTTATTAAAGCATTTTCTTCTTCCTTCTTATTGGCGCTTGATTTTCTTAATTCTTCATCCAGGAGCCTTCCATATACATAATGTAAGGTCAAGTCTTCAGTTCTGGACTCTAGGGCTGATACAAGGCCTTGAAACTTGTCTGTCAGGCTATTCAGGATGGTAACTAGCACATCCTCATCAGTAGTTGGTACGCCCACAGATTCCATCTCATCTACCAGCAGGGTAATTCTGTTAATTAGATTTTTCATTTCTTCTCCTGGCAGCATCTTTGTAGTAAAGAATTTTCTTCTCAGACACATTTTCTTGGCAGCTGAACATGACTGGTAGCTGTGTTCTAAGGCCTTCTAGGCATTCTTTGCCGTTTTTGCTCTTGAGTATTGAATTAGCAATTTGTCCGTGACATTAAGGCAAATGCAGTTAAAGGCACTTTGTTCTTTCTTCTGGTACTTTAAGGCTTCCTCTCCCATGTTTTTAGGAGGGCATTCTTCTCCCATGACAATATCCCAAAGGCCTCTTTCTTGTAGCAGCATCTTTATCTTCACCTTCCACACTTGGTAGTTAGAGCCATCCAACTTTTCAGCAGAGGGAAAAATTCCAGTAATAGCAGTAGTAGACGTTGCAGAGAGTGACAGCTTGGGGCTCATAACCTGTTGTAAGAGTCTTGGAGATATTGGAAGTGATTTGGAGAACAAGTAGATTATGTGGTTTTCACTTAATGATTTATTGAATGTAAAGTAGTACTTATACTTTTACCTAGTCTTGGCATTACAAACATGTAGAATAGGTTAAGGAAGGTCCCAAGAACATGTGTGCAAAGTTTGGGGCTGTTTGGACAACTTTGAGAACTTTCATGTTCTGGGTACCTGGTATTTTGGTGAAAATATTCTAAGTAAATCCCGACAAGGAAATTGGTCAGTATTCTCTAAGATTTGAAGGTGATGATCTAAGTGACTAAGTTAGGTGAATATTTAGGTGGAAATACGAATTTTTACAACACTCCCACTCAGCCAAATGTTCATACTGACTAGTCCTAATTTTGACCTAAGATATTCAAACTTGTCTCTAGCTAATGGTTTGGTAAATATGTCTGCAATCATTTCATCTGTAGGACAGTAAACTAAGCTAACTAAGTTATTCTCTATAGCTTCACGTATGAAATGATGTCTAATATCTATGTGCTTGGTTCTAGCATGAAAAGTTGGATTTCTACCTAATTGTATACATGCTTGATTATCTTGAAATAAAGTAAAAGGCGTTTTTTGACATAGGCCTAAATCTGTAAGGAGCTTTCTTAACCACATTGCTTCTTTTGTAGCTTCACAGGCTGCCATATACTCTGCCTCTGTAGTAGAAAGTGCTACAGTTGGTTGCTTTCTTGAATTCCATGAAATTGCTCCTTTACAGTAAAGAAAGGTGTATCCTGTGGTGGATCTTCTGTCTTCCAAATTTCATCCCCAATCAGCATCAGAGTAGCCCACAAGATCCTGTTCTGAATCCTTATAAGTGTATCTTAAGCAGATATCAGCAGTTCCTTTTAGGTATCTGAAAATCCGCTTAACTGCTGCAATATGATCAGATCCATAATTCTGATTATGTTGGCTGCCAACTCCCACTGAATATGAGATATCTGGACGTGTTCCAAGCATGATATACATCAGACTGCCAACCATAGATTGATAAGGAAAGTCAGGGCTTTCAGATGGCACCAAGCTCTCTTGATTTGGTAGAGTTTTGACCAAGTTAAGGGTTGTCTCCATTGGGGTGGCTGCTGGTTTACAGTCTTCCATTTTGTACTTCTTTAGTATATCTTGAATATACTTAGATTGGCTTAGGGTAATAGTCTGGGTACTTCTGTCTATGGAGAACTTAATCCCTAAGTAGTAACTAAGTTCTCCTAGATCGGACATCTTGAACTCCTTAGATAGGCTGGATTTAGTCTCTTCCAATGTTTCTAGGTTATTGGTGGCTATAATAAGATCATCCACATATAGAGCTAATAGAACTGGATTTGCTCTATCTGGCTTATAGTATATACTATAGTCAGCATTACTTCTTTTGAAACTCAAAGATTCCAAATAAGAATCTATCTTGCAATTCCAGGCTCTTGGTGATTGTTTGAGACCATATAGTGACTTTTTAAGCTTGCAGACCAAATGGAGGTTATTTTGGTCAGCAAACCCATCAGGCTGGTCCATACACACGTCCTCATTAAGTTCTCCATTCAAAAATGCAGTTTTTACATCCATTTGATGAATAAAAAACTTATATTTGGCTGCAACAGCCAATATTAATCTGATGGAATTAAACTTGGCTACTGGTGCAAAGGTCTCAGTATAGTCAAGTCCTTTTGTTTGAGAGTATCCTTTGGCTACAAGTATTGCTTTGTATCTTTCAATTGTACCATCAGCCTTGTATTTTGTCTTGAAGACCCATCTGTATCCAATTGATTTTTGGTTGATTGGTAATTTGACTAAGTCCCAAGTTTGATTTTCCATCAGTGCCTGATATTCCTCAGTCATTGCAGATCTCCAAAACTTTGTCTGAGGGCTATCTAGGGCCTCTTTTACAGTCTGGGGCTCATCAACATGGACTGAATAGGCATAGGCTAAGTTTGTACCCTCATTAATATAGTAATTTGGGCTATTTCTTGTCCAATTGGATCTTTGGGCATTTGATACTGGAATGATCACTTCTGGGATATTCCTGGGCACTGATTCTGGCTGAACCATGGTTGTAGAGTCCTCTGGAGTGAAAAAATTTTCATTAGTTTGCTCTGATTCAATCCTGACAATTGGTGGACTTGAGATCAAAATTTTGGTCATCATCTGATATCATTTTTTGTGAAAATTTTGAATTTTCATCAAACAACACATCCCTGGACTTGATTAGCTTCTTTGCTTTGGTATTGTAGAGTCTGTATGCCTTACTCTCATTGCAGTAGCTCAAAAATATGCATTTTACACTTTTTGGCTCAAATTTTGACTGATTTCCGGCCAGTTTTTTGGCATATGCTGTACACCCAAATACTCTTAGATGTTCTGCACTTGGTCTGTATCCATACCATGCTTCAAATGGAGTAGAATCACAAAGTATTCTGTTATAGCTCCTATTTTTAAGGTATACAGCGGTGGCAACTGATTCCGCCCAAAAATCATAAGATAATTTTTGATCATGGATCATAGATCTTGCCATATCAATTATTGATCTGTTAGCTTGTTCTGCTACTCCATTTTGCTGTGGGGAGTATGGTACAGTAGTCTCTTGCTTTATCCCATGAATTTTGCAGAAGTGGATGAAGAGTTTTGAGGTATATTCTCCACCATTGTCAGAGCAAATTTTCTTGATTTTTTCACCAGTTTCTCTCTCCACCATGACTTTAAACTCCCTGAACTTAGACAGAGCTTCTTCCTTTCTCTCCATGAAGTAGACCCATGTGTATCTTGTATAATCATCAATAAAAGTGATTAAATACTTCATCCTGCCTGAGGGTAAATGTTGCATAGGTCCACACAGATCTGAGTGAATTAGATCTAATTTTTTCTTAGTTTTGATTAACCCAGAGCCCTTGAACGGTTGTCTGGCTTGTTTCCCATATATGCAGGCTTCACAGTGCTCCAAATTAGCTGGGGGATCAATTTTTACTCCAGAAATTAGCTGATCTTTGATCATTTTGCGCAAATAATCAAAATTGATATGTCCAAATCTCCTGTGCCAAAGCATTGGTGTTTCTTCATTTAAGTTACTTATATTGGCTTCCAAGTGTGATGGAATATAAGTCAACCTGTATAGATTCTGATCTCTGATTCCCAAAGCAATATGGGCACCATTTTGATCAGTGATCCTGCATCCAGAATTGTCAAAACTGAAACTGAGTCCTTCTGCTGTGGCCTTGCTTACAGAGAGTAGGTTCTTGGCTATGTCTGGTACATAGAGTACTTCTATATTTGATACATCTTCTTAGCAGCTGAACATGACTGGTAGGTGTCTTCCAATGCTTTCCAAGCATTCTTTGCCGTTTTTTGCTCTTGAGCATTGAATTAGCAATTTGTCCTTGACATTAAGGCAAATGCAGTTAAAGGCACTTTGTTCTTTCTTCTGGTACTTTAAGGCTTCCTCTCCCATGTTTTTAGGAGGGCATTCTTCTCCCATGACAATATCCCAAAGGCCTCTTTCTTGTAGCAGCATCTTCATCTTCACCCTCCACACTTGGTAGTTAGAGCCATCCAACTTTTCAGCAGAGGGAAAAGTTCCAGTAATAACAGTAGTAGACATTGCAGAGAGTGACAGCTTGGGGCTCATAGCCTGTTGTAAGAGTCTTGGAGATATTGGAAGTGATTGGGAGAACAAGTAGATTATGTGGTTTTCACTTAATGATTTATTGAATGTAAAAGTAGTATTTATACTTTTACCTGGTCTTGGCATTACAAACATGTAGAATAGGTTAAGGAATGTCCCAAGAATATGTGTGCAAAGTTTGGGGCTGTTTGGACAACTTTGAGAATTTTCATGTTCTGGGTACCTGGCATTTTGGTGAAAATATTCTTAGTAAATCCCAACAAGGAATTTGGTCAGTATTCTCTATGATTTGAAGGTGATGATCTAAGTGACTAAGTTAGGTGAATATTTAGGTGGAAATACAAACTTTTACAACAGTTTTCACTTAATGATTTATTGAATGTAAAAGTAGTATTTATACTTTTACCTGGTCTTGACATTTCAAACACATAGAATAGGTTAAGGAAGGTCCCAAGAACACGTGTGCAAAGTTTAGGGCTGTTTGGACAACTTTGAGAATTTTCATGTTCTGGGTACCTAGTATTTTGGTGAAAATATTCTAAGTAAATCCCAACAAGGATTTTGGTCAGTATTCTCTAGGATATGAGGGTAATGATCTAAGTGACTAAGTTAGGTGAATATTTAGGTGGAATTACAAATTTTTACAACAGTCCCAAGTTTGATTTTCCATCAGGGCCTGATATTCCTCAGTCATTGCAGATCTCCAAAACTTTGTCAGAGGGCTATTTAGGGCCTCTTTTACAGTCTGGGGCTCATCAATATGGACTGATTAGGCATAGGCTAAGTTTGTACCCCCATTGGTATAGTAATTTGGGCTATTTCTTGTCCGATTTGATCTCTGGGCATTTGATACTGGAATGATCATTTCTGGGAGACTCCTAGGCACTGATTCTAGCTGAACAATGATTGAAGAGTCCTCTGCAGTGAAAAAATTTTCATTGTTTTGCTCTGATTCAATCCTGACTATTGGTGGACTTGAGATCAAGTTTTTGTCATCATCTGATGTCATTTTTTGTGAAAGTTTGAATTTTCATCAAAAAACACATCCCTGGACTTGATTAGCTTCTTTGCTTTGGTATTGTAGAGTCTGTATGCTTTACTCTCATTGAAGTAGCCCAAAAATATGAATTTTACACTTTTTGGCTCAAATTTTGACTGATTTCCAGGCAGTTTCTTGGCATATGCTGTACACCCAAATATTCTTAGATGTTCTGCACTTGATCTGCATCCATACCATGCCTCAAATGGAGTAGAATCACAAAGTATTCTGTTATAACTCCTATTTTTAAGATATACAGCAGTGGCAACTGAATCTGCCCAAAAATCATAGAATAATTTTTGATCATGAATCATAGATCTTGCCATATCAATTATTGATCTATTAGCACATTCTGCTACTCCATTTTGCTGTGGGGAGTATGGTACAGTAGTCTCTTGCTTTATCCCATGAATTTTGCAGAAGTGGATGAAGAGCTTTGAGGTATATTCTCCGCCATTGTCAGAGCGTATTTTCTTGATTTTTCCACCAGTTTCTCTCTACACCATGGCTTTAAATTCCCTGAACTTAGACAGAGCTTCTTCCTTTCTCTCCATGAAGTAGACCCATGTGTATCTTGTATAATCATCAATAAAAGTGATTAAATACTTCATCCTGCCTAATGATAAATTTTGCATAGGTCCATACAGATCTGAGTGGATTAGATCTAATTTTTTCTTAGTTTTGATCAGCACAGAGCTCTTGAACAGTTGTCTGGCTTGTTCCCCATATATGCAGGCCTCACAGTGCTCCAAATTAGCTGGGGGATCAATTTTTACTCCAGAAATTAGCTGATCTTTGATTATTTTGTGCAAATAGTCAAAATTGATGTGCCCAAATCTCCTGTGCCAAAGCATTGGTGTTTCTTCAATTAAGTTACTTATATTGGCTTCCAAATATGATGGAATATAAGGCAACTTGTGTAGATTCTGATCTCTGATACCCAAAGCAATATGGGCACCATTTTGATCAGTAATTGTGCATCCAGAATTGACAAAGCTGAAACTGAGTCCTTCTGCAGTGGCCTTGCTTACCAATAGTAGGTTCTTGGCTATGTCTGGTACATAGAGTGCTTCTTTAAAGGTCAGTGTATGGCTTGCCTCTCTGCTTCTTAGGCTTACTTGGATAATTCCTTCTCCCACTGCATCAAGTGTTCTATTGTCACCCATGAAAACCTTCTAAATTGGAATTTCTTGATATTGGGTAAAAAGTTCTTTTTGGTGTGTTAAGTGTTGAGATGCTCCAGAGTCAATATACCACATCTGAGAATCCTTGTTTGTGGTCATATCTAGTGCAGATATGAATAGTCTATCTTCAGTTGTTGCAGCATTTTCATATTCAGGCTTCTCTTGCTGATTATCTTTCTTTTTGAGACACCAATCTGATATGTGTCCTTTCCTTTTGCAGTAGTTACAAAACAGGTTGCTGTTGCCTTTCTAGGACTTTGGGTACCTCCTTTGTTGGTTATCATTGCTTAGTAAAGCATTTTCTTCTTCCTTCTTATTGGCGCTTGATTTTCTTAATTCTTCATCCAGGAGCCGTCTATATATGTAATTTAAGGTCAAATCTTCAGTTCTGGACTCTAGGGCTGATACAAGGCCCTGAAACTTGTCTATCAGGCTATTCAGGATGGTAACTATCACATCCTCATCAGTAGTTGGTACGCCCACAGATTCCATCTCATCTACCAGCAGGGTAATTCTGTTAATTAGATTTTTCATTTCTTCTCCTGGCAGCATCTTTGTAGTAAAGAATTTTCTTCTCAGATACATTTTCTTGGCAGCTGAACATGACTGGTAGGTGTGTTCTAATGCCTTCCAGGCATTCTTTGCCGTTTTTGCTCTTGAGCATTGAATTAGCAATTTGTCTTTAACATTAATGCAAAAGCAGTTAAAGGCACTTTGTTCTTTCTTCTGGTACTTCAAGGCTTCCTCTCCCACACTTTTAGGAGTGCATTCTTCTCCCATGACAATATCCCAAAGGCCTCTTTCTTGTAGCAGCATCTTCATCTTCACCTTCCACACTTGGTAGTTGGATCCATCCAACTTTTCAGCAGAGGGGAAAATTCCAGTAATAGCAGTATTAGTCATTCCAGAGAGTGACAGCTTGGGGCTCATAGCCTGTTGTAAGAGTCTTGGAGATATTGGAAGTGATTGGGAGAACAAGTAGATTATGTGGTTTTCACTTAATGATATATTGAATGCAGAAGTAGTATTTATACTTTTACATGGTCTTGGCATAGCAAACACATAGAATAGGTTAAGGAAGGTCCCAAGAATATGTGTGCAAAGTTTGGAGCTGCTTGGACAACTTTGAGAATTTTCATGTTCTGGGTACCTGGTATTTTGGTGATAATATTCTAAGTAAATCCCAACAAGGAATTTGGTTAGTATTCTCTATAATATGAAGGTAATGATCTAAGTGACTAAGTTAGGTGAATATTTAGGTGGAAATACAAATTTTTACAACATATGCAACAATACCAATGCAAAGACTGAATGAGCTGGATATGTACTTATTCAGGTGGCCATCTGAAGCCATTTCTACCAGTAGTACATTAGAATCATTGGGAGTCATATATGGACATTGTAGGAATATTTATCCAGAAGCAGATCACCAATGCCAACTTGATGCATCTACAGCTTTTGTGCAAAGAGTTTGTGATGAAATTTGAGTGGCTTTACTACAAACATAAAGCTGAATGCATAGATCTCTGCTGCTAGGACCAAATTATTTTTCACAAGGGATTTGAGCAGCTATGCTACAAGCATAAAGTTGAATGTGTAGATCTCTGCCAATACTGTATCCAATCTCTACTCCATCTTGCTTGGTGTGTGGAAAATATGGGGCCTAGCTTCACCTTTTGGGAGTTTCTGTTCAAGTGGACATGTGGGGAGATGGGAAGACAAGTCAAGTTGCAGGTACCACCATATCCTAATCTCATCAAGAATATTACCTTCAAGTCTGTCATGGATGTGATGAGTTGGCATATGGAGGACAGCCAGGAAGAGTTGGAAAGTACTGAGAACAGATGTGTACATGGAGACACTTATGTCTTTTGCATTCAGAAACTAAGCAGCCCCAATACATGGGTAATCAGTCAAGTAGTGCAAAGTTGGGTTGGGTGCAACAAGCAACTAATTTTTGTTAGGACAACTTTACCAAAGTATGCTGGCTTTCTCTTGGTCACAAGCCAGCTTCTACACCACTCAATACAGAATTCACACAGACAAGAGCCAGAGCACACCTATAATGGGGACTAGAATCCTGCAGGGAGAAGAAATATATTGGCTAAATACCAAGAGGTTCTTTGTGAATATTCAGGAGGTATTCATGGCAAGGGTGGTGGCAAGCAAGCATATGTTTGTAAGATGTATATGTTTCCAGCAATGCAAGGTATATGGCAATTTTGTGAGTATCACACTAAAAAGCTGTAAAGGTGAGTTGATGGAAGTGTGTCAATTGCAGCAGGTGTGCATGTATGTAGAGGTATATATGTGGAATACCCAAGGTAGTAGTGGGTAAGCAAATAAAGAGGGGTGATTCTACAGTGGTAATATGAATGGCACAAGGAGAGGTAGAAAAAGAAAATACCATTTGGTAAATTGGTATGGTAGCATCATACAGAGCTAGCTGTATGCTGCCATTGCAATGCCAGCAGAGGTTTGCAATGAGGCTCTCAGAACACTGTCAAGTCTCTTGCCATGTAAGGCAACTGGATGTATTGGCCAGTTAGGTCCACTCAAATAAATGTAGAGCACATTAAGACCATCAGAATGCCATGCAATTCTTGTCAAAAGACTGCTCAAACACCATCAAGTTTTTAACTTTATTTGGCAGTAAAATCAGCAAAATGCCATCACAATCCCATCATAAGATTGTGTGGAGGGTCAATAATTCCAAGCTGCTGGCATTATGACAGACTCATTGCAGGATCTTGACAGCTGATCTGGATTGGACCCACCTGTGGGACCAAGATATTTTTCATAGGGTTATGTGATGGCCATTTAATGGGATCATCAAGCTCATTTTTCATAGGGCAGGCTAGAACTTCTGCTACTGTTAGTAATAAATTTGAAGAGACTTAAACTCCTGCTGGTCTTTAACAAGAATCCATTTATAGAGCTTGTCAATATCTCACAAGCTTAATTTGCAACTCCATAAGCAACCTATGGAGAGCCACACCTACTGCAAATCATGTCCAAGTACTTGCATATTCATGGCTCCACCTAGCCCCTAAAGCAAGGCCTGCAACCATAGGTATTCCATCAGAACAGAGCTGCCAATTCCACCCAACCAAATGTCTTGTGATTGTTGATACCTCCAATAATAGAACTGGGCCAATGAACAAGCTGTAAATTGCTCTTGGTGGTCTAAACAGGTGGCCCAGTGTACAGATTCAACTGCTACAAACTCAATTGGAATCTCTCAAGTTCTCGGAAAGCTTGCCACACCACACAATGGAAACAGGTAGGGCTAGACGGATCATCATCTGCAACGGGGTGAATGCATACATGGGTGCAGACAGATCGACTTTATGGTTGGCGCGAAATCACCAAACAAACAGACTATATTACACATTTACTCACAAGGATCGGGTGGTTCCCCCGAGTATATCACATGTCACATATTATCAACAAAATCCCTTATGTTACACGGGAGCACAAGCTCGACCATCACACAAATTCCGCTTTGAGACACCACCACCCCTTACCACTGCTGGGGTCTTTCTCAAAGGTGGCGATGGACTTGAGCATTTTTCGGAACACCGCGACCTCCTCGCCACGAATCTTCAACTTGAAGTTGGTCACGATATCCGAGGTGCTAGCACGTCCACCATACGCGTAGAGGTAATCCCGGATCTTTAGGATCAACCCTTCTTGGGAGTCGGGGTCCAACATGGACGGGCCTACAATCAAGGGAAAATGGTTCAGTGGGCGGGAAGAAACGGGACGGGGCGAATTCAATGGTTCATTACTTGACGGAGCATCGGTCCCTTCGGAGACACCACGATCCCGTAGGTTTTTCAAGATCGAACTGGACGAGACATCCCCACTATTCCCACGAAATCCTGACATGCTACCACTGCCAAATCTGGGGGAGCTCTGGGTGTCCGGGTCGCTTTTCGATGGCTGTGCTCCGAACGTGGGTAGATTGGGGTTCTGCTTCTGGCCGAACCGAGGTTTCGCGGTGGCCATTGCACCTGCCGTGCCAGATCTTCCGGTCCAGGTTGGAACCCCGATATCCGACCTATTGCGCTTCTTTCTTGACGCACGAAGCGCGGCAACCGCCCGTTCGGCAATTCGATTGGCCTCTTGCTCCACCAGGATGTCCTCTTGTCGAGCTGCATCCAGTAGGGTGTCATGCTTCAGGGCGCTGTGAATACCTGTAAGTTCAAACAAACTGGAAAGAATCCGATCTTCGTCATTGTTTTCACTGGGATCTGTGGTGGCACTAGATTGGGCATCGGGGAATTTGCTGCAGAATTAGTCATGGTCAAGGATACCGGTACGCTACTGCGAGAGAAATTTGCTATGCACATCAAAAAAGGATACTAGTCTTCCACACCAGCGACATCGGGCAGGGCCTGTAGGTCGTTTGGCTTGGCTTTGGCCTCTGACTTGGCCTGACTTTTGGGACGATTCTTTTTCAGGATCTCTGTTCCAGCGAAGATGACTCCTGTCTCGGTTTCCTCCTCGTCAGTACCCAACTTGAATAAATCGTGCAGGTCATGGGCTTGAAAGAAGCGCTTCTGCTTCGGGTCCTTCAGGATTTTGTTGGTGAGAAACTGCTTGAAGATCTGGCGGTGGTAAATCTTCTCCTCGATAGTTCCGGATGTCATCAGGCGAAAGATTGTCACCTCTTTCTTTTGTCCTAGACGCCAGGCACGCTCTCTCGCCTGCATATCTGTGGAAGGATTCCAATCGGGGTCATAGATGATCACTCGATCAGCACTGGTCAAGTTGAGACCTAGACCACCCACCTTGGTTGTTAGCAGAAACACGTAAATCTCCTCGTGCGTATTGAACTCCTCCACCAGTGGGATACGATACTGTATGGGAGTGGTCCCATCCATTCTACGATACTCGTAGCCTAGAGATTGGATGAACTGCTCGAGGATGTCTTGCATCTGTCTAGTCTGCGAAAACAGAAGGACTCGATGATTCTGCGGCTTCCATAGCTCGAGAAGCGCTTTGACCACCTGCATCTTTCCTGATTTCTCCGGTTGGCCGTAACTCGAATTCTTTTCCCGCAACAAATCAAGAGTTATCAGGTCAGGATGATTGCATATTTTTCGAACTATGTCGATCCCAAATAGTGCATGCCTTCTTCCAGAAAGTATGCTCTCCATTTCATTCGACCGAAGAAAGGTCTCATACGCCTCGCGCTGCTGCGGGGTGAGTCGACAGAAAAGCACCTGCTCACTCTTCTTAGGCAGGTCGGTGGCAACATCAACCTTCATCCGTCGCAGCAGGTAAGGGTTGATGAGATCACGCAAAATGCACGCACATTTGTACGCCGTTTGGACCTGGAAATTGTTGGCGTTCGCAAACCCTCCTATATTGATGGGGATGGCGAATTGGCTCTGGAACACGGGAAGGGTCCCTAGACGGCCTGGAAACACAAAATCAAATAATGACCAAAGCTCTGTCAAGTTGTTCTGGATCGGAGTCCCGGAGAGAATGATGCGATGGGGGGTTTTGAGTCGTTTGCACGCGAGAGTTACTTCCGCATCCGGATTCCGAATCTTATGCCCTTCGTCCAGTATGACATATCCCCATTTGCGAGTCAGGAGATGCCTTCGGTAATTGGACACACAGGCATATGTGGTAACCAAGACATGCCCCTGTGAGTATATGCGCTCCACAAGGTGCTCGACTTCGGGACGATCCTTTGCTTCGAAGTTTTTCTTCTTCCCTTTACTCTTCCCCTTTTTCTTTGGTTTTGCGTAATCATCCGAATCATCTTCGTCATCAAGAGGAAGAACCCCGCTGCTGCCCTGGATATTGTCTCTTAGAAGGGACAACCCGCTACCACTGGAGTGCAATATGGCAACACGCATCGGAGGCCACCAACGATGGAACTCTTTGACCCACTGTTTCAATAATGTCGCGGGACACACTATAAGCACAGGCTTGTCCATCATTCCAGAGTACATGAGAGCACCCAGGTATGAGATAACTTGGACAGTTTTTCCAAGCCCCTTGAGAAATATTACATCAGTATCCGGATCAACAACGTTCCAGTATTCCTTCTCACCATCTCGTCACCGATGATCCCGCCCACTTCTTGGCAATGTAATTCCCAGAGCCATTGATTGCCTAAGTAAGCGAGCTTAGAAAATATGCGATCGATATGTTTCTAAAGACTCAAAGACAACATACATGTTTTCTGGTAATCAAACAGATTCGAGTAGATATCACCGGGGACTCGAAATCCTCCATCAAAAGTGGCATCTGGGATGCTAGGGTGTGGCATCTGAGCCTCACTCATCGGGTCAAAGTTGGGGCCTAATACTTCATCGAATTCGTCGGCGTGGACCCCGGCATCGATTTCCTAGTTACAGTAGTATAAGTCGCGTTTCGCATGCTGACCCACAAATAAAGTTACCCACTTTGTTGTAAACCATTCTTAATAGCCGACGTTTTTTCGCCCAATTGTATACACGTTTCTAGATAATGCGATGTCAATAAATCAAAGCCTCGATTGTTCTCCTAAGGCTGCTTTGAAATAAATACTTGATAATAAGATTCGTTTCCATCATCAGTAAAACTGAATCTGTATTGCTCTTTATTGCGACCTTGCTTCGTTTTCCCTTTGGAGGATTGCTTGTCAGTCTCCTCTAGATCGCCTTCATCGTCAATGTCGTCGGGGAAAAGGTCGAGCATGGATTCGTCGTTGTAATCCTCTTCAGAGTCAGATTTGATGAAGTCGGAGTCGTTCCCATCACTTTGTCCACCAGGCGAATGAGTTCTCTTGCTCTTTGGAAGGGTTACGTCGTCTAATGATAACGCAGGCCGTTTGAGGTCTCGCATAGATTTTGACTCGAGTTTTACGCTCTTTATGGTCTTCTCTAGCCCGCCCAAGTTTGAGAACGGAGTGATCTTGCCGGTTCGTATGAGGCGCTCCCGTTCCGATTCACCAACATGCGCGCTCGCAGAACTGGCGTTTTCCATGATGCTTATTTTCTTCTCACTCGAGACTAGTCTACTCATGATATCCTTTTCGTCCTGAAGCAGAGTTTCCAATTGACTTTCCAACTTGACCAGCTTCTTTTGCGTAGACTCAACAACGCGTTGAGTGAGCTCCTGGCTGTCTAATTTGTCTTCTAAAGCTGACATTTGCTCTCTTAACTTCAGGATCCTGTCTTGGGTCTTCTTTAGACGCTTTTGCTCATTCTCAACCTCTTTCTTTGTCATTTCTTTGTCGGCCTTGACAAAACAAACCGCGAAGGTGGGTATTCATTCTAAAAAATGGATGCTTATACTGGGAACATACCTCAGCGATGACATTGCGCTCCAAGACGTCCTGATCCAGGACCTCGATCCCCAACACTTTGGATAGGTTCGGCTCATTATTTGGGTTGGTATCGTCTATTGTAGACTCCGACATAAAGGGAATGTAGGGTTGTTCAAAGGAATTCTGCTGTGGTATATAGGGCCTCCCGAGTAGATACTGAGGTCGCCTGAGGAAAAGTTACGAGATTAAGATATCACGAAATATATGCTATTTGAACACTCACTAGACGATATAGGAACAAAAAAAAGGGCGGTCACATTGATGCGCGCGGTTGCCGCAATATCTGTCTCCGATCTTGGCCATTCAATACGAGATTCAGGAGCTAGGTGAAAAGCATGCTTTATTCGTCGATTTGTGGGGAAGAATATTTAAATTAAACCTATAGTAGTTGATTTATGTCAAAAGGTGTCATCAGTATGGATGAGGTATAAATTCGTATGCGTATTGAAGGGTTTTATCATTTTCCTCCTCCACGAAACAGTCTACCCTACTACCACCGCCGCCATGCATTCCCTCAGAGCATTCAGCAGCCTCCCACGATACACTGTTCTTTCCCAGCTGAGAAGCCGCGTCTCAACCAGAAACCTCTCTTCCTCTATTTTGGCACGCTCGGAACTATACCCCAATCCAGGCAACGGGCCAGTCGGAACTGTGGACGAGTTTGAAAAACCATATCCAACGCTTCCCCCTATTCAGAGAACTAACGAGGGTGTGGAGCAGAAGCGGGCCCGTCTTCTTTACCAATGCCGCAAGAGAGGAATTTTGGAAACCGACCTTTTACTCTCGACCTTTTCAAAGAAGTATCTTCCCAATATGACCGAAGAGGAACTCTGCGAATTCGACCATTTCATGGATCAGCCAGACTGGGACATCTACTACTGGTGCACTAGTAAGAAGGAGGCCCCTGAACATATCAGCAAGCTCTCAATCTTCAAAACTTTGGTGGAGCACTCAAAGAATGAGCAGAAAGTTATCCTTCGAATGCCCGAGTTGAAATAAACATCGGTCTATGTTACTGGTAGTGTCACATTCACCATCTTTATACACAATGATACTTCCATTTCTGTTCAAGTCCATCCTCGATAGTATGTGACCTCTTTGTACAAGCACGTTGGGATAGTATGTTTTGTGTGGCTTGATGTTTAAATTAAATCGAAAACTTTACTCTCAAACAGATAGCCCAACTTGGCCGTTCATTATTTATCCGAAACACGTGATTCGTCGGGCTGCCAGTCGATCACCACCGGAAGATCGATGCAATTCGTGTACGTTAGATTATAGGATGACGTTCAATCTGGATAAATTATTTAAGGAAGAGGGGACAGTACTGTCCACAAGGCTTAGGCTCTGGGCCTGTCATTGACCGAGTATCTTTGATTCTAGTTCAAAACTCTATACTACAAATATCTGGCTTAGCAGCCGGCAAGCTCCATGCAAACCTATTAAGAAATTCCCACCCTCTTTGGATAGCACAACTGCTACAAATTCCCACAGTCCTCCACTAGTAGATATTTCATTCATCATATATACGCCGCCGATATCACACTTTTGTGTCTTCATATCTCGCTTGATACACTCTGCCTTACGCAGCTCATGTTAAAGTACATATCGCTACCTTGGCTACGTAAACATGTTCCATACCTATCCTTCAAGGTTGGCTGATCACATATTCCCCCTGTAGACGACCAGGAGTACTCCGTTCGCTTCGTCAAGCCAACGCCAAAGTATCTTTCAAAGCCAATGGAAAGCAAACCAATTTTTTTTGAACCCCAGTAACCCATACTTTCTGACCCATTCAGTCCATATTCGCAACTGACCTAAGGCCTAATTTCGCTAACATGGTCCGACGTGCCTATCAAAGCAAAGGCGAAGATTCCCCTCCCACCGGAGACAAGAGCACCAAAGCTGACGGCAATCCCGAAATCCCTCAGCACGAGAGGATTTTGTTGGAGCCCGTACGCTCTAACGTGGTCAAAACATATTGGAAGGATATCTCAAATTACACCCACGAACCAGGTTCGTCTACCATCCTTTCTCTTGCATGCTTTTTTCAATGGTGCCAATTAACATCCTATAGGGTTATTCCTTCTAGGGGAATCGGAAACGCACCGGGTGGTCCATAGTGACCAGTCCATTCTTGACCATTTGCGTTCGGTTATCAATCTCAACCAGGCGCACGGTGACTTGATCCCCCCCGTGGTTACCAAGAATTGTTGTGAATTATACGAATCTCTAGACAAGGTTTTGTTCGAAACTCGCATGTGTTTGTGTGAACCGCAGGCTAAACGGAAGCTATTTTGTAGGCCGGGAAAAAGACATTTTTAAGACTAATGAGTCAAGAATTTGGTATTTACTCACTATCTAGATGGCATATGGGTGAGTTCTGATGTCGATATTTCTTAGGTCCGCCAAGGGAGGCCATTTCCAAAGCAGCCAGACACTACATCAATGCGACCAATAACAAAGCGGTAAGTATTCTATCTAGATGTCCTCGCGTCCACATCCCACTAACCTTGTAGCTAGGATGGAGCAGAAACTGCGCTTTTGAGGGCACAGCAGATACTGAATCAAACATTAGTCCCGCCGTACAATCGATTCTTTGATCATGTCAACAAACTCCCAGGCGGCATGCGGTTCCTAGTGGATATGAGAAGTGACATGCTGGTGAGCTTCAATGAGCTTTTCCTTCTTGACCCCTCCTAACGCTGTGCTTAGGACATCCTGAGCCGAGACAAGTCCGATCTCAACATCGCATCGCTGAGTGATGCCCTGAAGGAAAAGCTTCAGAATTGGCTACTGGGCTTTCTCGAACTTGAGAGAATCACCTGGAATTCCCCTGCAGCCACGTTGGAAAAGGTCAGAAATCCCCTCTCTCGAGTTCATATGAAACTATGCATTGACGCTTCAACTAGCTTGCTCAATACGAGGCAGTTCACGCGTTTAGCAATTGGGCGGATTTGAAAAGGTAGCGTGGCTATGTCTAGTTTGAGGCGGATGGGCTCGCTCAAATGTTTGTGATGAATAGACGCGTTGGGCGTGGGAGAAGATGCTTTGGATTTTTCCATAGAAGCATGCCTAACGACCCGTTGGTGTTTGTTCAGGTCGCATTGGTTACCGACGTCTCGGATAACGTGCAAGTAAGTACCTCGCTCCTTGGCATGATGGTCATCCAGCTCGATACTCACCTGGCCATTCAGAAAATCCTGAATGACCCCTCCCCAGGGCATGCAAACCCCTCGGAAACCATTCGGTCGGCGATTTTCTATTCAATCACCTCTCAGCGTGGTTTGTCTGGGGTGGAGTTGGGGAATTTCTTGATCAAACGAGTAGTAGGAGTTCTCAAAGAAGAGTTCCCGCAGATCCACACCTTCTGCACCCTGTCACCGATACCGAAGTTCAAGAAATGGCTGGAGAACCAAATCGCCCGCCAAGATCCGTCTATCCTCTTGCCGGAGGACGCCTCTCGGTTGGCAGCCTTGGGTGACAAAGAACCCATCGAGATATTCAAGGTTAATGCCTAGTTTTAGCATGCGCTCATTTGTCGGTACTAAATCACCCTAGGACATCATTCACTCCAGCACGTGGTTCAAGGACCCTGAAGTCGTCCAAGTGGTCAAGGAGCCACTCATGCGTCTATGCGCAAGGTAGCCTAACTACCATAAACGATCATGGAATCCGTGCTAATCGATTTCTAGATACCTACTCTGCCAAAAGAGGGGATACCTCGCGTACGATCCAGTCGGTGAGTGTCTGCCTGAATAAACCCACAATACGCACGCTTTTCTAACATTTCTCCGTAGCCAACTTCCACATCCGAAATGGTGCTTGCGTACATCGTATCAATTGGCTGGCTGACACTTCAGGTAACTCGCCAAATCCTTGATTCGTGCTCTTCAATGGTTGACAATCAATTCCCACAACCATTTAGACAAAGGCATCCTACAGTCCCTGGGGATGATGGTCAATTACAATTATGTTCTGTCCCAAGTAGAATCCAACAATCACAACTATCTGAAGTATGGCACCATCGCGGTAAATGAGGGAGACTCGCTTCTGTTGGAGAATGCCAAATTCCACCCTCTGGCGAAGGTGTAACAGACATACATCATTCACTCAATAAAGCTTCATTCGTATCTTGGAAACTACGGTTTGTGGTGGCGTTTATAAGCAGCGACTCATTGAAGTTCTGCGGAGTACGGCCAATAAATCTAGTTCAATCGCTTGATTTTGACCGTCAAAAAAAATGCTGATTTTTGCTGCGGGTCTCTGCTACATTAACTGCCTGGCAACACCCCCGACACTTAGAAATACTGCCATTGATATCTGTAGTATTTCACCGAAATTCCTCTTCGTCTGTCGTAATTCAATAGAGTATATACTGAAGAGAGTTTCGTGATGCGTACTTGCTATTATGAGTTATTAGGGGTGGAGAAAACAGCCGACGATAGCGATCTCAAGAAAGCCTATCGTCGTAAGGCGTTGGAGTGGCATCCAGGTAACTAGAGTCTATGAAGTAACATTTGGGGAACTCTCAACTCAGCCGCCTTGCCTCTCCAGATAAGAACCACCATCGAGTTGAGGAGGCCACCAAAGTATTTGCTGAGATTCAATCGGCTTACGAAGTACTGTCTGATCCGCAGGAGCGAGCATGGTACCATACCTTAATCAGCATGATTTCTCGGTACTTTATGTTGACTCTGTACACATAATATAGGTACGATTCTCATCGAGATGCTATTCTGCGTGGCGAATCCCATACCGGAAATACTGAGGATTCTTCTGCCGGAACTACCTTGTCAGATCTCATGTCGTACTTCAGCGTATCTGCCTTCAGCGGCTACAACGATAAGCCAGGCGGTTTTTACTCAACCTACCGCGATCTCTTCACTCGGTTAACCACGGAGGAGCAGGAGGCATTTACAGACGACGGTGGTATGGAGCCACATTGGGCGTCCCTCATGGCTTTCGGAAATAGCAAGACTGGTTACGATGAGGAGAACGAAGAAGAAAGTTCTCTCCGAGAATTCTACAATTACTGGTTGAACTTTTCCACCTTCAAGAGCTTTGCTTGGTGTGATCAACACCGTCTTTCCGAAGCTCCCAACAGAAGATACAAGAGAGCAATGGAGAAGGAGAACCAAAAGCTAAGAGATGCGGCCAAAAAAGAATACAACGAGACCGTCCGAAATTTGGTAGCCTTCATAAAGAAGAGAGACCCTAGAGTGAAGGCGTATATGGATGCTTTCCAAGCCCAGCGTGAAGCCAAGGCTCTTGAGCAAAAGCAAAGAGTGGCCAAAGAAAAGGCGGAAAAAATGGCGCAAGCACAGAGCTATCAAGAGCAAGCCTGGGCCAAGGTAAACGACGAAGCTATTGATGAAGCCTTCGGTGAATATTTAAGGGACAGCGAGGAGTACGAATCAGAAGAGATCTATCCAGATGAGCTGTACTGTGCTGCTTGCAATAAAGCTTTCAAATCAGAGAAGCAGTGGATCAATCACGAAAAGTCAAAGAAGCACATCAAACAAGTAGAGTTACTACGAGAAGAGCTTCTCGCCGATGAAGAGTTGCTATCTGGAACTGCTTCGGTCATCGACTCGGAAGTGCCCTTCGACGGAGAAACCACCGACCCTGAACAATTTCCAATAATCTCTGACGAAGAGGTGAGCAGTTCAGAAAGCCCTATTCCCCTTCAGGATAACGTCCCACCCGTTCTTTCCGAAGAAAACGATGAAGATGATCTGTCGGAATTGCTGCAAGCCACAACATTAGGAAAGAGCAAGAAAAAGAAAGGCAAGCGTAACAAGTCTACACCTATGTATGGTGAGGAAATCTATGAAGAAGAGCCTACAGAGCAGCCGGCGCCTGTCAACGATAACGACGATATAGATGATACCACCGACAAGCCCAAAGGAAGGGCAAAATTGAAGAAGGAGAAGCGAAAGCAGGCTAAGGAAGAGAAGATCAAGAAAGCCGCCAAGTCAGTCGAGGATGCCGATATTGATGCTGACGAACATGTAAGTTGTATTCTATCAAGGCACCCTTTACTGGTCACTCATGGCTGTTTCTTAGTTCATTTGCAACGTTTGCGAATCCGTCTATCCATCGCGCAATCAGCTATTCACTCACATCAAAGTCACCGGACATGCGCTAGCACCTGGAGTACGGTGGGAGGATATCAAGAAAAGCAAGAAAGGCAAAAGACGTTAGCAACCCATGCCTTGACACTAAAATTCGTACCTTAATTTATAATAAATATATACCTTAGACTCGGTGACCGTTTATTTCGCCATTTTTCTCAGCTTTCCTAAGGAATAATTTGACGGATAAATCAGTGAAACCTTTGTCATTGTGCTTGATTAGTTATTTTAGTCACTGCATCCATGCTCGCCCCAACCTTCTATCGACCTGGTCTATTGCGAGTGTCTTCGTTGCGTTTCAAATGTTTCCAGTACGCACCACGTCTTCTGACAACCAGCCTACCAACTCCTAAGCCAGTTTTACTTCCTTTCGACCTTAGCAATGTGGCCGAATGGGCGCGAAGAACTCAACAAAGCGATAGACACTTTTCTCCAGGTTTCCCCCAATGAACCTAACAACATCCCTGAGCGAACCACGAGACTTTTCATCAACCAGCTGCATCGAAACCTCGACCAGGTAGACCCTAGCAAGCTTGACAGCATCCTCGCTTACCTCAAAGAAGCAGGCTTTCAAAAGCAACGAACCTTCAACCAAGCGATCATCCTATTCGGAAAATTGGGCGACCTTTCCTCCGTCCTTCAGTTATTCGACAAGATGAAAAAGTTGAACGTGCCTCCTACCACAGCGGTTTACAATAGCGTTTTCCATATACTCGGCAAAACACAGCCTGCCAAAGCCCTGGCACTTTTTAAGGATATGAAATCCTCGGGGGTCCAGCTGAACGGAGTGACCTACTGCATTCTCTTTTCCGTTCTCAAACAAGTTGGCACCTTTGGTGAGGTTCAGCTGCATCAACAGGAGTTAGTGATTCGAGGAATCCCGGCCAATTTAATGCTCTACAATAATTTGATGGATACCTACGCAAAGCTCCACCGAATGGAAAAGGTTCTGCAAGTGTATAATGAAATGCAAAAGATCAATATCGAGCCCAACGCCATCACCTACACAATCTTAATTGATGGCTATGGTAAGAACGGGCAGGTTGGCAAAGCGCGTCGATATTTCGACGAGATGCTACGGAAAGGCATTCTCCCTACCACAAAGACGTACAATGTATTGATACAGCTTTGCACAAGTCGAAACGATATCAGCCAAGCAGTGGCGTACTACGAAGATATGGCCAAGCGAGGCTTAAAACCGACACAGGTCACATACGAAACTGTGCTGGCTGGTTGCTTGAGAAGTAAAAGGGCCGACCTAGTCGACAAGCTGAGCAAAGCCCTGCGCGATTCGGAATACGTCGGAAGCACGATTATCTACAATGCACTACTGAATTACCACAGGACACAAGGTAGCCCAGCCCAGTTTCACCAGTGCATTTCGGAGATGGATGCCAAAGGGGTGAAGCCAGATGTGGTCACGTACAACACCCTTTTGAATTTCGGGGCTGAATACGAATCCCCAGAATGGCTAGATTCCAAGTACAAAGAAATGATTGCGCGGAATCTATCCCCCAATATCATAACATATAACACCTTGCTCAAAGGGCTTGTGCGGAACCAACACTTCGAGAAGGCCTGGGCACTTATGGCCCAGGATGCAGTCCATCCCGATGTTGTTTCCTACAACATCATGGTCAATGGCTATTCCAAAGCAGGGCAAATGGAGAAGGCAGAAGAAACTGTCCAGAAAATGGAGGCTTCCAACCTGATGCCAAACACAACAACGTACAACAGTTTGATTCAGGGATACGTCAATTGCTCCGACGTAGCAAAGGCCTCAGCGGTGTATCAGAAGCTGCTGAAGGATCCCTTCGTCGAGCCTGACCGCATAACAAACCAACTGAAGCGCAGGTACTTGATGCGCAAATCAAGGCTGTTGTAGAGAATAAACAGATCAGCAAATACACATATTTATTATACTTCGAATGGTACACTATTTTCCGTCCGCATTCTCTATATTTCTACGAACTTTGAAGCTCTGCGAGTCGTAAAGGGACCCCCGGTGGCCGTGTATTTCCGCAATGCGGCGAAGGAAGAGAAACGAAACGGTGGAGAAATTTTGGATGTCTAGCTGAAGGGTCGGGTACTTCTGGACAATCTCGGAATAATAATCAACGCCACGTTGGAATTCCTTGGCCTTCAGGCATATCCCGATAATGAGGTCAACTGTACTGCGCTTGGGCCTCAAGTATGCGGCGTTTTCTATATTGCTCAGCTCATCTGCCTCATTGCCCAGTCCATAGTGGGACAACTTCTCACGCACCCTGCCCAATCCGTACACGTCGCTGAGAATGGTAAATGCCTGCTCGATATTCTCCTTCGAGTCGGCATTCTTACAGGCAAGGAGGATCGAGTTCACTATCTCAACATCAAGTCGCATGTTACGCTCTGGAATGGTGCGTCTCCGTTGGCTTTGATATAGATCAGCGTATGGGTCATAATCGTCTTGCCGCTTGACTTGTGATTTTTCATACTGCCTTAGGTCTCTGCGGAAGTCTTCCCATACCTGGAAAGCAAACTTGAACCCATCATCACCTCCTTTGTGTGCAAATGCACTGATAACTAGATTGTACGTTACAACGTCGGGGGCGCCGGGTCCTCGAGTATCCAGGCTGTTATATGAATCAGCAAGAGTTTTCATGTCGCCGGCTCGGGAGCAGGCCTTGATCAGCGTGTTGGTATGAACCAAGGAGGGGGGAGAGTCGGATTGGACCATCTTATTATACAGCTCCAGTGCTTTTTGGAGTGCTGTAGGAGAGGCAGAAACGGAGTTTGCGCAAGCATTAATCAAAATGGTGAAGGTTTTCTCATTGGGCGCGTGGCCACGGCGTTTCATCTAGGGAACCAGGTATGGCTTGGTGAATGGGTTGCGTTGGGCGTAAGCAATATCCAAAGTACATACCTCTTGGAAAAGTTTGAATGCCTTCCCAACCATTTGCTTCTTACCACACTCATCAATAAGGTGGTTCCACACGACAGTGGACTGCGCTCTCAAGGGCGAATTCATCACCAAAGCAATGGCGTCTGCGAGTTTATCATTGCTAGCGAGTTTCTTGATTTTATCGGACATGAGGTAGGCATCCTTGGGCACGGTTATGCCTTTCGTTTTCACCTCTCTTGGAAGACTCCGCTTCCCAAGGTTTATGGAGGCTCCCGAGAAGTTCCGCGCTAATTGTAGGGTTTGGGCGCCCCTCCAGTTCGCTTTCACCACATTTCTACAGGCCAAATGAAACATGAGAGTGGCAGGGGAAATCGATTGTGCTTAATTTACCTCGAAGAGAAATTTGCACACAATCCCGTCCATCCCAAAAGGCTCATCTCAGCCATACTAAATTTTCCTGCGAAGGGCCACACTGTAGCCAATGTTATCCGGGGGAATTGCAACATTTCGAGGCCCTGTGAGGCTATGTTTTATTGTTTCAAATGGAATGAAGTGATACATGATTGAGACAGTGATGGAGGTGACAAGAGGGGACAAGATTAAGCAGCATTCTGGCCCAAGATTTCTCGGGACTTGGCTTCAGACTCGGCAATCATTCGATCCAAGTCGGCAAGCTCTGTGTCAAGAACGACAAGCTTTTCCTTCAAGATCTCACGATATTCATCGTTTGAGAGTTTCTTGAGAGGGGACCATTCGACCTCAGTGAGATAATCAATGACCCGCTCCATAATAGGCTTGTTTTCAACGACGGTTTGTTCAGCTTCTACGTCTATAGGCGCTGTGTTGCGTGCCTCGAGGATGAGTTGTTGACGGTAACGATAGACTTTTGTATATGCAAATTGCCCAACCCCACAGAGCAGACCAAACGTGGTTGCCCCCGAGAGCATGGCGCTTTGTCCACCTGTAAGAACCCAGTTAGGATGCGGATGTATAGGTGGAGGTCCCTACTTCACTTACGTGTCATGGCGGCAAACACTCCACCAGCTGCTGCACCAGCCAATATACTACTATATAATTCATCGACGTCACGAGTCACACCATCTTTCAGATCTAATGGGACATTTTTCTCTCGTTGAATGGTCATTAGAGAATGGCGCAGGGCTATTTCGAGGCTCAGTTAAGTGGTTGAAGCGTTTCGAGCATAGGCAAAGCAAACGAACTCACAAAAGAACGTCAATCCAAAGATTCCAAAATTCGCACCAGTATTGAAAGCCCAGGACTTCACTGGCTTTCTAGTTATAATAGCAGCTGTTGCTCCTAACAAAGATCCACCCACGGCTACAAGCAAGGTAAATGAAAACGTTTCGTGAGTATGTCGCTGTCATTGCAGCATGAACTGTCCACGCCGGCTGCGGTCATTAGATTGGTGTTGCCGTACCTGTCAAAGCGGCATTTGTTAGGACTTTGTTTCTTGCCTTTGAATCACTCCACAAGTTTGTTGCCATATTTTCGTAGAGAAAGTATCGCAGAAGCGTCGAAATTTTTATCAAGTATTAAACCACCCTCAGTGTAGTTCGAATCCTATCATTTTCGATCTGCTCTCAATGTCCATTAATTCAGTAATTAAAATATCGAGCATATGATTCAACGCTTATCGAGTATATGTTTCGACTGCGCATACAACCAGCCAACCTTAATTGCTTCTATACCCAAAGCGACTGGCGTTTCCGTTTTGGAATCCCTCACTTTATCAAGAAGAACACTATTAGGAAATTCACAACCCCCAGATAGTTCGGGATGGGTAATAATCAGTCCGCGCAGCTTGACAGCATGGTGAACTCCTCCAACTGTAAGTGGATGTAGCTCACACTTCGTAAGGCACGCACCTAATGGTTGCCCTTTGTTGTACTTTCCAAATTCAGTCACAGCGGAGGAGATTCAGCGTCTTTACAAACGTTTTCAAAAGTTAGATAGGGATGGGAGTGGCTCAATTGACAAAGATGAGTTCTTGGCCCTTCCGCAGATTGCCACGAACCCTCTGGCTCAACGTATGATCGCTGTTCTTGATGAGGACGGTGGGGGAGATGTTGACTTTGAGGAATTCATTCGCGGCTTGAGTAGTTTCAGCGCAAAGGGAAATAAATCCGAAAAACTCCTATGTAAGCATCTTCACCTCCCCCGAACACAGGCGTTTCTTGCTTGCAGGAAGACCATGCTAACACAAGCCTCCTCTCCACAGATGCTTTCAAGGTTTATGACATGGATCGCGATGGATACATCTCCAATGGGGAGCTGTTTTTGGTGTTGAAGATGATGGTGGGTAACAATATCAAAGACATTCGGTTACAGCAAATTGTGGACAAGACTATCGCGGAAGCCGATCAGGATGGCGATGGCAAGATAAGTTTTGAGGAGTTTCGTAAGTTCGTTGAGACTACTGATATAGCGAAGCAAATGACTTTGGACCATTTTTGATAACACAGGCAAACTTCAGATGCCTTCATATTTACCCCCCCCCCTCCGTATACCATGAATAAATCACTGAGCATACACGTCCTATGTTTGGAAACCCAACATCAAACGTCGAAACCTTTCGCATAGCACGAAACTATCCATTTCATGTTGATGTATGAAATCCAAATTCCTCCGATAAGTGTCAAATAACAGAAGGGTGCCTATAAATTGGCCGTCACATTTCCATCGACTTTATTGTGCTTGCGCCTAAATCGTTCCCATGGCTTCCCAAGATGTTCTCCAACAATGCTTAAAGGTGGCGGATTATTTATTGAAAACGGAGCAATCCGGGCTAAAAGTCAAAGAAGGAATCATGAACGAGAGGAGAGTAAAATACTTCAAAGGTAAGTGGGCGTTCGTCCCTGGCCTATGCTCCTAACTAAACTGGTTTGTGGTCAGGCTCTAGCGCATGCGCCTCCCTACTAGGTGCTGGCTATCCCAATAAGGCTCGGCCCAAGGTTGCCTCAAGAGAGGAGGCAGAGAGCGTGCTTCAAACGCTTTTGGATCACGGCCTGATTGCAAGCTGTCACAAGAGCGGGGACTCCCTGACTATGATGCCTGTTCGCAAGTTTACCGAGAACGGTTGCTTTGTCTGGCTCTATGAAGGCTCCCAACTTCGAACCATTTTGGGGGCCATTGGCTTGGTGGCTCTGGTGTTATTCTTCGTGATGTTCCCACTTTGGCCGGCTTTCATGCGGGACGGTGCTTGGTATTTATCTGTCACAGCCATCAGCTTGCTGGGGCTACTTATGGCCATCTCCATCATCCGGCTGGCGTTCTATGTATCTACCTACATCATCTGTAAGCCTGGCATCTGGATATTCCCTAACTTATTTGAAGATGTCGGATTCTTCGAGTCATTTGTGCCTCTCTGGGACTGGAATATTTCTGCCAATAAGAAAGGAAAACAGCCAATGGTAATGAAAAAGGCCGACAAACAAAGTGATAGCGACGAGGAGGAGGAGGAGGATGGCGAAGAGTTGACTGAAGAAGACGCGATCAAAATATTCCGACTACTAGAGCCATCGTTAGCCGATCTGGACATGACGTTGGAGGACCTGATAGAGTGCATAGACGATGAGGAAGTCATGAACACAGTGGAAGCCAACGCCAGAAGACTGTTCCATGAATCGAGCAGCGAGCCATCCTCCTCATATTCTGCCGAGGAGATTGTAGAGGACGATGGCGATGAGAACTATATTGACGAGGACTCGGATGACCAGTCAGAAAGTGAGTTCGAGAGCTACAGACACAACGCCCCTGTGACAACTGGGCTCTACGATATTGATGACTGAAATGAATATATAATAAATAAATTATAGACATTTCGTAAGTATTATACTGCCCAAATGGAGAAACACTGTCACAGATCAGTTTAGCCAGGTTTAGTCAAGTTTACAATCGCAAATTGGTGGCAGATTGGTGGCAGATTGGTGGTTGAGAAGCTTTTTTTTTCCCGATCGCTCAGCAGACATGGTGTAAGCCTGGGTATTTTTAAACTAGAGCTAAAAAATCGCTCCTGAACCTACGTTACGGCAAAGGAAGCATGTCCAACGAGCAGAACACCCAAATGGCTGTGTCAGACGTAGAAAAAGAAAGGGCTGAAGCGGTCAAAGGAGAAGCTAACAAACTCTTTGCTGGTAGGTCTTATGGTTGCCTATCACTTTGTTTCCCAGGGATCTAAACACTACTTCGACAAGCCAAAAAGTACAAAGAAGCCATCGAAAAATACAACGAAGCCATCGAAGCCAATCCTTTTGTGGCCTCTTATTACGCTAACCGTGCCCTTGCTCACACAAAAACTGAGGCTTACGGTTACGCCATCAGGTTCCATCCTTTTACTTCCTCTAAGCTCAGTCGCGCGTCCTAACATTCTCCCTACCTCAGAGATGCTGAAAAGGCCATCGAGACAGATCCCAACTATGTGAAGGTAGGTAGCGCCCAGCGTAGGGGGTAAGTGCAGTAAGCTGACTTTTTTATCCAGGGCTACTACAGAAGGGGTATTGCCAACATGGCATTGTGCAAGTTCAAGGAGAGTTTGAGAGATTTTAGAATCGTAAGTCCGCTATCGCCACTGAACCCTTGTAGCGTTGACCAACATGACACGATACTAGGTCGTGAAAAAAGCACCTCGTGATGCAGATGCCGTGAAAAAACTCGCCGAATGCGAAAAGATTGTTCGTAGAATCGAGTTCGAAAAAGCCATTGAGGTAGATGAGCTGAGTCGTAGCGTGGCGGATTCGCTTGACGTTGACTCGATAGGTTGACTGTTCAATACTTGGAACTTACCCATCATCCGAGACTGACTGAAACCACTTTTGCGTAGTTGTGGAGTCTTCATACGACGGTGCACACATCAAAGATAACCAGATCGATTTGGAATTCGTTGAGGATATGATCGAGCGCTTCAGAAATCAAAAGAAGATCCACAAGAAGTACTCGTATCAGGTATTGCTCGGCATTGCGAACGACCCATTGGACTTCTGATCGACCTTCTTTACCGCTAGATCCTTTTGGCAGCCAAGAAGATATTCAAGGAAATGCCCAGTCTTGTCGACGTTTCCATCCCTGAAGACGCCACCTTGACGGTCTGCGGTGATGTTCACGGTAAATACCATCCCACACCATACAGCTCGCTGGTTCATCATGTCTCACCAAGGTTTCTGCACAGGCCAATTCTACGACCTGCTCAATATCTTCGAGCTCAACGGGAAACCCTCGCCCACCAACATTTACCTCTTCAATGGTGACTTTGTTGACCGTGGTAGCTTCTCCCTTGAGGTTATATTTACATTGCTTGCCTATCGTTGGTTGTATCCTGGTGCTTTGTTCATGACCAGAGGAAACCACGAGACAATTGACATGAACAAGGTGTATGGTTTCGAGGGTGAGGTCAAGAGCAAGTTCTCTGAGACTATGTTCAAGCTGTTCACGGAGACCTTCAACGTTCTTCCACTTGCCCACGTTGTCCAAAACAAAATCTTTGTTGTCCACGGAGGACTCTTTAGCAGAGACAACGTTACTCTTGACGAGATCCGCAAGATCGATAGATTCTCCCAGCCAGGCCATGAAGGTCTTATGTGCGAGATGCTCTGGTCAGACCCCCAACCCCAGATGGGCCGTGGCCCTAGCAAGCGTGGAGTCGGCCTTCAATTCGGCCCTGATGTTACCGAGAATTTCCTGAAGACTAACGATTTGGGTGAGTGGTCCCCTTCAAACTCCATCCTTTGTATGGCTAAACGCTAACTTGGTTGCTCTAGATCTTGTCATTCGTAGTCACGAGGTCAAGGACAATGGTTATGTTATTGAGCATAACGGAAAGTGTGTTACCGTTTTCTCAGCACCCAACTATTGGTAAGCTTCTTTCACCTGGAGTACGCGTCGGTCCAACACCCATCTCACCATTCCTTAACAGCGACTCGGTGGGCAACAAGGGGGCTTACATAAATGTCACTCCTGACCTGAAACTAACCTACAAGACATTCGAGGCTGTGGTATGTGAAGACACATTTCTTTAATCTCAACAGCGCTAACAGTTTCTCTAGCCTCATCCAAATGTACGCCCTATGCAGTACGCAAGTAACTTTAGCGGATTTGGTATTTAAGCCAGCATCTCGTGCAATTCATGGGCGGTATACAATACAATATAGAGGGGCTTCACTCTAATACATATCATCATGTATTTGTAACTTGGCCACACGAGTGGTTTAATAAAATCTACATTTTTTAATCTGATCTGTTGACTTAACTTGTGCATACAAGCTGATTTTAAATGATTGTTCGACTTGATCCGGGTTTTGATTAGGTTTATTGAGCAACCATTCTTAAAGCCATTAATAACCAAGTACTAATACGTAGTATCAAGACCAAGTTGATTTCGTACTTGTACTATCATTTCAACTTCTTCCAATGCCCGTTTACTCTAGGTGAGCGAAGACAGTCCCCTCAGGCGCGTTCTTTGATTAACGCTGTTGTCTAGAAAAAACACCGCTCATCACTATCCACAGCAGCAGCAGCAACCACCCACGCAAGAGGCGCATTCGGTGATCTTGGTGACAGCTGGTTATGATCATACCATTCGTTTTTGGGAGGCTCTCAGCGGTGTTTGCTCTAGAACTATTCAACATCCAGACTCTGTTAGTGTTGAAGCGTTTCGTTACATTCCTAGAATCCCTTAATTAATGCTTCTTTCTTTTCAAGCAAGTAAACAGATTGTGCATCTCACCAGACAAAAGATACCTTGCCGCAGCTGGTTGTTATTTCCTGATTCTTTTTGCATCATTCAAGTCAATTGATTCGTAATTTCTTTCTGTTCTAGGGAACCAACATGTTCGCCTCTACGATATCAATAGCACAAACCCCAATCCTGTAAGTTGCTCTCTACTTGTAATAGAGTCATGGGAAAATACTCACTCTAGCCAGGTGGTTTCTTTCGACGGACATACTGGTAACATCACCTCAGTAGCGTTTCATATTGAGGGAAAATGGATGGCCACTGGTAGTGAAGACGGCACTGTAAAAATTTGGGATGTCAGGTAATGAATAAGTCATGCTTTCGAGTGAAGCGTTTTCCTGAACTTTGCCCACTGCAGAGCACCGGCTATCCAACGTAATTATGATCATAAAGGACCTGTGAACGATGTTGCCATTCATCCCAACCAAGGAGAGATCGTTTCGTGTGATCAAAATGGAAGCATCAAGATATGGGATCTTGGAGAAAATTGCTGCTCATACGAGCTTGTAAGATCAACTCTTCTTGGAACTTGACAACCTCGTGTTGATACGCTTGTTTCATTAGGTACCTGAGGAGGATGTTCCCGTTCGCTCAGTCACGGTCGCTGGTGATGGGTCTATGCTGGTTGCTGGAAACAACAAAGTAAGTCCATAGGCAGCGAACTGAGAAGACCTGATACTGATTTATATTCGGGGACTTCTCACAGGGCAATTGCTATGTTTGGAGAACATCAAATCCCGACTTTTCGGACTTGCGTCCAACTGCGACGTTTTCGGCTCACTCTACCTATCTACTTCGAGCTTTACTCAGCCCTGATACTAAGTAGATTTTGTTTATTGCAGCCATGGCCACATTCCCATATCTAACTTTATGTTGTTCAGATTGTTGGCAACATGCTCAGCCGATACAACAGTCAAGATCTGGAATACCGCAGATTATAAGTTCGAACCTGTAAGAACATTGCAGGGACACCAGCGATGGGTTTGGGATTGTGCATTCTCGGCCGACTCTGCCTATTTAGTAACAGGTTTGATACGATATTTGGAGGTCTCTTTGTGCTCGTGATAACCGTTGTTCATGGTTTGTAGCATCATCGGATCATGTTTCGCGCCTATGGGAGCTATCCAAAGGAGAAACTATTCGGCAGTACACCGGCCACAACAAAGCAGCTGTCTGTGTGGCGCTAAATGACTTGTCTGTAATATAGATTGTCTTGAACATGATTAGAAGAATAAAATCAACCCGCTGTCTAGTTTTGTGGAAATAAATGAGCGAAATCAAGCGTATTGTCTGAATAGGGTTGATTCAGCATATAATCAAGCGAACATATTCTCCAAATTTGTGCTGATTCACTCCATGAATTCCTGATAATTACCGTCAAATTGAAAATCAATCGTGTTGACATTGGAATCACCTATTTGGTGATGGTGAATATTCGAACGTTATCTAGCCAACCTCTACCACTTGGCCCTGTTGTGTTATGGACTATTTTACAAGGCTCAAACAAAAAGTGATAGGTGTTAAGCCGCAACCCACAGGCGCTGTACAGCTGGCGAAGTTCCAGAAATACTGGACTTCCTGTCAAGTGAGCATTCTTCTTTAGGCCAAATTGTTGCTCGTCTGCACAACTAACAGTTGACTTTTCCTCCTTCTCAACATTGGTGGATAGGCCCAGCTCTTGGAAAACAGAAAGAAAGAGGCGATAATTAAAGATAATAGTTTAACCGAATTGGTAAAGTTAATGATAGATACCTTGGTGCAAGAGGAAATTCGAACTGATGAGGGGACTACTGGTGCATGCATGGAGTATGCCCTGAAGAACAACATTATCGATTCACTGGTACAACTTTCTGAGGCTGATGTGCCACCTGGAATTCGAGGGGAAACCATTAGAGCTGTTTCAAACATGATAAATTTGCTAGATGACAAGTTCCTGATTCACCATGCTGTTCACGCCCCAACCTTAAAGCTACTTCACAGCTGCATGAGTGAGAGGACCCAGTATGAGCTTTACTCTGAAGAGATTGTGGAGCTCATGCGGAACCTGTGCTACAAGATTCATGGGTATCCCGAGCTGCTTCATATTTTTTTTCACGATAAAGAATGGCTGAAAACCCCGCAAAAGACCACACCAACTTCCCAGAAGACTACCAATAAGCTCTACAGTCTCTCAAAAATTGAACACCGACCAGATTCGCCCTCCAAACTCTCGGAGCCAAAAGCAGAATACGAATTTGTTCTCTTTTCGTATCTACTAATGTTCATTCACAAGGAGGGGAAAACTGGAGACTATACGCGTCACTCTGTACTGTATATCATCGAGCTAGCCACTGGAGCCTTGCGAGACTTCATCCTCAAGAACAGTGACTTTTGCACCATTGTTGCCGCTGGTTTGGGCGCCTTTTATTCACAGCTCCCTCGGAAGCTTCGAGTAACGTCCACCATAGATGGAAAGCCAAGAGACAACGGCCTTGGACAGAATGGTGTGGCAGCTGTCGAGGAGGATCTGGAGGATGCAGAGCCCACATCCTCTCCAGAGTTTAAATTTCAACTGGAGTTGTTCCTGAAATATCTGAACTTCACCCAAGAAATCCTTGACCGTTGCCCAAGCTCGGGAATATGCAACACTCTGCTCTCGAATGTCAAAACACTGTTCCTTGAAAACATCCTGTACCCCTCCTTGCTTGAATGCTCGGATACCGACGGCTCTGCCGTTGCGGTGATCACTTACATAGATGTCTTGATTCGGTCGATCACGCAACAAGACCTGAATAACATGATCGTCACCTACCTGATGAATACTGGTACAAATGAGCCGGAAGAAGAAAAGGCGGAGAAGCTCGAAAAGCCCAACAAGCTTCCCCCGCAAATTCCCTCGCTCACTGCGGTTAAGGAGTCCGATGCTGAGAGTCTACACTCGAGCGTTGGATCAGTTGATGTTTCTGTTGGATTTGAGTCATCTTCCATTCTTCCCTACAACATGAAGGATCTCATCTTCACCAATTGTAAATCCAATTCGCAGCACGTTGTGACCGCTTCGCTGAAACTTCTTCATACGATGCTCAATCACCACTGTCGGCAATCCCTTGACTTGCTTGAGGTCCAAGTGGATGAAGAGATGGTGGGCTCGAGCGACGAGCAACTTTCCGTAGGCCATCCACATCAACGCTTCTCGTCCATTGATACGCATCTTCACATCTTGGATCTTTATCTTTCGCTGCTTTCTGTCATTGATGTGGACCACGATCAGATGGCTATGGCCAAGGGATACGATAATTACCTGTTGGATGTGGAGCTTACGATCGAAGAACATGAGCGTCTACATAGAAACCTTGTGGCAAAGAAGGGAATCGGCAGGAAATATAGGAAGCATCCAAACCTATCGAACGTCAAGTACCTTAACAATCAGGAAGAGCCCCACGACACCACGATGACAAGCGCCCTGTCAGAAGAAAACGCCAAAAAAGACGAGAAAGCCACCGTTTGTAAGCACAGTCTTAAACCAACCGATGCCCTGATTCAAATATTACTGAATCTGCTTTCGAGGTTCTTCGCCCATTCTTGCGATTTGAATCTGGCTCTGACGGGAGTCATATCTGCGCTGGCGTCGTGCCCTTGCCGCTCACTTGAAGGGTGGTTGACTCTCCCGGAGATGACTGAGATCCGGCCCCAAGCCCCGGTAGCGGAAGACTTCTTGGGGGATACCTCATTCCAAGATCAAGAGAATATGGAAGATGATCGCAGCGAGGACGGTTGTGAGCCTGATAGTAGATCCATTAAATCCTACAGCAATGCCAGTGTTACCACCGCCGCAACCAGCTATTCATCGATTCCGGCAAAGAACCCCACCATATTTCTGATGTTGAGGATTCTCACGCAGCACGTCCTTTACTATCGATCCAAAGTGCCCAACTTCGACCAGTTGTTGAGCGAGCGTCGAGCTTCGTTGTTCGAGAGTCGAAATACCGGAGAAACCTTCTCGGCCAAGATCAAGTCCGCCATGGTCAAGATCAATGAGGACTCCGACGAAGACGATGACCTGTTCGCACCGTCCAGTGCCGATGCTGTGCCTATCAATGGCTCCTTTTTGCAGAACATGAATTCCTTTGATGGACAAGATTCTGATGGCGGGCCGGACTTCGCAGGCATCCCACCGCCTCCTGTAAAAGTGGAGGAAATCTGTATACTCGTCGACAACGTCATAATCCTGGAGGAAGCCATCAAAGAAATAGTCTCCATCATCCAGGTTAGAAGAAGCATGGGCGTGGATGAAGTGCGCTTTCTGTAACAGCACCCCTTCCATCACCATCACCCACACCCTCACCTTCACCCTTTCCGTCCCATCATCATCCATTGGTTTCTTTACTTCTCTTGTTGATCTTGAAATAACGTCGTGACTTGCATGCGATAGTCCCTTCATTTACCATTTAACAATACTTACCTCAACATATCCTCTAATTCGAACTGTCTGGTAATTCATATAAACTACCCAAACTAATATACTCCATATCACAGTATTCCTTGTATTGTGTTTATTGCTACATGGTATGACGGTGTGTAATTACATTGGTGGTGTGCTCATTGCGCGAACTCATCTACCTTGTGTTTGGCATCCTTGGCTGCCTCTTTGGCCTTTCGCTGAACGTTTTCGGTCGCCTGCCGGGCTTGATCGGTAACTTGGGCCGCCGTATTGGTTGCTTCCTTTTTACCTTGATTGACCGCGGATCTGACCTGCTCTACTTGTGGTTTGGTTTGATTCACTGCGCTCTGTGCGCTGCTCTTCACCCCTCCTGCAACCTCCTCAGCATACTCCTTCACCTGCTCCCCTCTGCTCTTGATCCCTTCACTCACCGATCTGGCTGCATCCCCGGCCTCTTTTTGTGCCTTACCAACCACCTTGCCTGCGTACTCTCCGGCCTGACGAAGTGCTGGCTCGGCGTCTCCCATCACCTCATTCGCCTTTGCTTGGGCGGATGCTGCTGCATCGGTCGCCTCTCTCTTCACTCCTTCCGCCCCGGCTCTGGCTCCATTCGCTGCTTGATTGGCCCTCAGTTCTGCCTCGCTGAGCGCCTTGTTCACCCCATGCTTGATCTTCGATTGCTGGCTCTCGACGAACTGCTGGCCAGTTTCCTTTCCTTGCTCCACCCTGGCCTTCACCTCGTTCGTCACGTTCTTCGCCTTGATCTGTGTCTCCTCAGCAACCTGGTTGACCGTCTCCGTGGCCTTCTTGGCGACATTCTCGGACTGGTCGATCGCGTTGGCCAGCTTCTCACCCGTTGCTTGGTTCAGCTTGTTCGCTGCCTCTTGCACTTTGCTGGCGGTGTTCGACAGAGTCTCTTGGATCTTGGAGACCACGGTTTGCTTTTCCTGTGGCAATGATTGGGGTGGGGTGGGTTAGCACATGGAAAGGAGGAAGCAAGCGAAGCAAGGGCCACTAACCAAGACCTGGGCGTTGGTGTGGAACAGGCGAGGGGTATTTGCGGAGACTCGCACGGAGGTCAACATCCCGTACTGGGAGAGAGATTGGAGGAAAGTTCTGGATGCCATATTGCTGTGATTGTAGGAATGAATTCGATGTATTGCTGTATGCTGCCCATCAACCTCCGATTATTTATGCGCCTGACACCTCCTCACCCGTGCATCATGATTCCATCCCATTTCCGTCAGGTTCGTTGGGTCTACACTTTAATGTAGCACCTAACTGTCATCATCCCCATTGACGTCACTAGGAAATACATCAGCATCACGCAATCGACCACTCTAAATCCCGACCCTATCGTATATGATGAGAGCCTCCTCTTACAGAGGGTATATGCGTAGTTGGCAGGGCGGTAATTCAAATCACAGTGGTCGACCAATTTGGAGGTGAAGCTAAGGTTGCCTCCTACAACGTGAGTACCACCCATGAAAGTAGGAGCCGGTCCCGAAACTCTGGCCAATCTGTCCCCTCGAAATCACCATCATCCCTTCGTTCATCTTGACGCACGTAGGTCCTAATCGGGAAAGGCGGTGCAGTCATGCTGGAGTAACCATTCACTCGACACGGCTCGAGAAATCGACTTCACCCAAACAGAGTGATGATTCACGACTGGCTTGGTTGGTGGCGGTCAGACGCTGGCAGTGACGTTGTAGTTCTTGAACCCACCGAGTGAGCCTATATAACTACCAACATGCCCACTCCAACTGCATTGTTAATTTTTCCTTCTCGAGTGTAAAGTGTTTCTTTCGTAAATATGACATCCAGAACTTTCCTCCAATCTCTCTCCCAGTACGGGATGTTGACCTCCGTGCGAGTCTCCGCAAATACCCCTCGCCTGTTCCACACCAACGCCCAGGTCTTGGTTAGTGGTCCTTGCTTCGCTTGCTTCCTCCTTTCCATGTGCTAACCCATCCCACCCCAATCATTGCCACAGGAAAAGCAAACCGTGGTCTCCAAGATCCAAGAGACTCTGTCGAACACCGCCAGCAAAGTGCAAGAGGCAGCGAACAAGCTGAACCAAGCAACGGGCGAGAAGCTGGCCAACGCGATCGACCAGTCCGAGAATGTCGCCAAGAAGGCCACGGAGACGGTCAACCAGGTTGCTGAGCAGACACAGATCAAGGCGAAGAACGTGACGAACGAGGTGAAGGCCAGGGTGGAGCAAGGAAAGGAGACTGGCCAGCAGTTCGTCGAGAGCCAGCAATCGAAGATCAAGCATGGGGTGAACAAGGCACTCAGCGAGGCAGAACTGAGGGCCAATCAAGCAGCGAATGGAGCCAGAGCCGGGGCGGAAGGAGTGAAGAGAGAGGCGACCGATGCAGCAGCATCCGCCCAAGCAAAGGCGAATGAGGTGATGGGAGACGCCGAGCCAGCACTTCGTCAGGCCGGAGAGTACGCAGGCAAGGTGGTTGGTAAGGCACAAAAAGAGGCCGGGGATGCAGCCAGATCGGTGAGTGAAGGGATCAAGAGCAGAGGGGAGCAGGTGAAGGAGTATGCTGAGGAGGTTGCAGGAGGGGTGAAGAGCAGCGCACAGAGCGCAGTGAATCAAATCAAAACACCAGCCGAGCCACCCAAGCCAAAAGCTAAATATGAATCGCCTCAAGAAAAGGCGAACCAAGCCGCCAAGGAAGCCCAAAGACACGCTGACAAAGAGACTAGGTAACCCGTAAATGGTTGGCGTTTTCTAGATCCCGTGTAAATTTAAACCCTGATAAATAAAAGCATTGAATCTTAAGAAGTAACCATCACTCCACTCTGCACTTCATGATGTTTTCTGGAGGTCGACCAGAATAGTGGCTACGGGCAGCCTAAACCGTCCGCAAGTCATGGCCAACACGTAACAATGTGGTTTACCATCCAAGGAAATATTGACGTTCGAATGGCTTTATTACGAATTATTTAATGTACAATGAACATCATTACAGAACTTATTGCTTGCTGGCAGCCTTAGCACCGCTAGTCTCCCAGGCAGCCAAGATGTGTTGAATGATTTCCTGCAAACCAGGTCCGTTCTTGACCTGAGCGAAAACGGTGGGTCCATCATCACGCATCTTCTTGGCATCTCTGGCCATGACATCCAAATCAGCACCAACAATAGGGGCAAGATCGGTCTTGTTGATGACGAGGAGGTCGGATTGGGTGATACCTGGTCCACCCTTTCTAGGGACCTTGTCACCACCGGCAACATCAATAACGTAGATGATGTAATCGGCCAATTCACGGGAGTAGTTGGCGGCAAGGTTATCACCACCAGATTCAATCAACAAGAGCTCGCAGTTGAACTGGGCGTGCAATTCCTCCAAGGCGTTCATGTTGGCGGAAACATCCTCACGGATGGCAGCGTGGGGGCAACCACCAGTTTCGATGGCACGGATACGCTCTCTAGGAAGAGCCTCGTTACGGACCAAGAATTCGGTATCCTCCTTAGTGAAGATATCGTTGGTGACACAGGCAATGTTGTAGGACTCACGAAGAGCTCTGCAGAGGGAGAGCATCAAGGCGGTCTTGCCGGAACCGACGGGACCACCAATACCAACGGTGAATGCACGTTCGCTCCAATCTCTACGGTGATATTGAGGGGGATCACGCTGGTTGAATTTACCAGGATGGTCCAATTGCTCATGGGTGTGTCCGTGATCATGGGCAGCGGCGTGGTCGTGGCTGTGTCCATGATGGTCACCACCTTCAGCAATGGTGTGAGTTTGGTCTTCGAAGCGGCAGATGTTGTTGGACATTTTAGTAATCAAAGGAGGTTGCATTTTTACCTGGTGTGCTACACCTATTTATACCAAACGGTGATGATGTAAACTCGGTCCCCGCCAATCAGGACGCGAAGCGACGGTCATTATTCAGAAAAATGCACCCAGGTTGCTTACCAGTGATTATCACCATCTTTGGAATTCTCGACCAAAGTATTTACTTATTTAGTAGAGTGCAAAAGAGGAGTTTTCTCCGGTTTTGTGAATTTCCTACTTTGCCTGGCTTCCATCCCTCTAACCAGTAATTCTGCTCTTTCCTCGTTTGGAACTATTTCCAAGACGGAAATTACCATATCAAATATGGCGAAGTGAGCAATCAGGGTGCGAAATTACCATATCAAATATGGTCGATTGGGAAAACCCGCATTCAAAATTACCCTATTGAGATTATTTGTTGGACTTTATCAGTCAGCGCAAATTCCCAGTAGGGGGCTTCGATGATTCGCTTGATGCAGCATGATTGTTCACCTGAGCAACCAGATACATTCGCTGAGTTAGAATGTTTCATAGGGCTCACTACGTAAGCACCCTGGACATGTTTCATTAGGGTGCAATTAGTGGAAGCGTGAATGTTTTTGGCGTCGATCTACATTTCACCCTAGACTTCGATCTACCAACGGCTTTTTACCAGGAGAGATATATATATCACATCGATCATGCTGAAAAGGCGCGCCATTGAACCGAGCGATTTCGAAGCAATCCTTGCTTCTGATATTGATGTATATCCAACAGAGTCACCTTTGACCCTAGAAACGCTTCAGAAATGGTACACACATCACCCTGAGTTTGGGATGGTATATTACCATGATGGATTTGATGTAGACAGTGGTAGTGGTGAGAACAGTTCTGAGCCAATTGTCATAGGGGCTTGTAGTGTAGTCCCGCTCACCGCCAAGGGCTGGTTGAAGCTTAGCTGTGGAGAGGTTATTGAGAGTCAGCTGGAAGAAGATATGTTGTTCAACAATGCTCAGCCTTCGGGAAACTGCGAAATTGGGTTACATATATACCACATGGAGCGATATCCAACCTGGTCCTCCTTCAGCGCCCAAACCGGAAACAAGGAGAAGCTTGGGACCTTGGTTCTAAAGAGTATCCAGGAGATCTTGGACCAACTGAGAGTCACCAACCGGAATCTCAAAGTCATCGGATTGTCGGGTATGTTGTGATATGGATAAGCTAGTGTTTTACAGTTGCCCTTTTGCTTAACTTGCCTCCGCTTTGACCAGGACTGTGCGTGTCGACAGCGGGTATCAATCTATTCTCCAATTACTACAATTGCCGCGAACGTGAGGACTACATATGTAGAGAGTACATCCTTCGTGCGCCCAGCAACCCGCAGCTGGCTGAGATTGGCCCACGTCAGTGCAACAGCAAATCCCTGGTTGTAGTAGAAACCAGCAATCAAGAAACTCTGACCAGGCTGCTGGAGCATGGGTACCAATTCATTACCAGATGCAAGATGTTGGTTCTAAAGCCGGAGGATTGCAGCGTGGTTTGGCATCACATCAAGGCATAATGCCCCAGCACTCAACAGGTTCGTTCGAAGCATACACAGGATAGACATTCATGGAACGTTCACTGCAACCGATGATTGACGATATATTCTATAAATATATATTGTGGTAATGGCACAGTAGACTTGAGTCGTAATCAATATGAACAAAGAAAGTGTGCAGGGTGAATAGTTTCATGCTGAATATTCGGAGGGTAAATGGGCTTGGAATCAGAAGGGTCGTGAAGAGTAGGGGTGTGGAGAGAGGGGACTTAGATTCGCGGATGATCCATGTCTAGGAAATAAGGATGCTGTAGCGCCTTCTTGGCAGAAATACGGTAGGTTGGGTCGAACACAAGCATTTTCTAGATAGAGGAGGGCGTTAGGAACGTTCCAAAAACGGTACGGGTCATAATAGGAACCTTCAGTAGGTCAATGCCATCTGCATCCAATCCAGGGATTGCTTGGGCCAGATCTTGAGGGTTCCAGTTAGGAAAAGATGCTTTGTAATCGGGTAGATTCTCGACCCCCGGCCATATCGAGTTTTTGGGAGTTCCCAGCAGTCTAAACATACGTTGGAGGTGGTGAGCTGCAAGGAGTCTCCGAGGCAAAAGTACTGTGAAGCAAACCTGAAGATGTGGAACAGCTCATCGATCTCGGAGTCACCTGGGAACAATGGCTTGCCAATGGCCATCTCTGCGAAGATACAGCCCACACTCCACATATCAACACCCGTAGAGTACTGGCGGGAGCCCAAAAGAATCTCCGGTGCACGGTACCACAATGTAACAACCTGTCAAGACGGTTAGGATTAAACCATCACATCTGGACTCGGTCAATGATAACCAACCTCATGGGTATAATTGCGCATTGGGACACCAAATGCACGCGCTAGACCAAAGTCGGCCAATTTTAAAGTGCCTTCTCGGTCCACCAAAAGGTTATGTGGCTTTAGATCACGGTGTAAAATGCGACGTGCATGACAGTATGCCATTCCTCGGCACAGTTGATATATGTAACTCTAAGGAGCGTATTCGGTTAATTTCCCACCGAACCCTGAGCCGGACGGAGCGACGAAACGTACCTTGACTTGCATTGGGCTAAGTGTACCTGCTTTGTCCATGTACCGTTTGAGGTCCAAATCCAGATATTCGAAAACGAGATACAGCTTGCCATCGCTGTGGATAATGTCCAAAAGTCTAAGGGGGGATTAGGATTCGAAGTGCTCCTCGGGCAAGAAGCCAGTCCAACTTACCCAACAACGTTTTCGTGGTTCAATTCCTTGAGCACGGAGATCTCACGAATGGCAGTGGTTGGTACACCTTCATCCTCAGATTCTAGTCGCACCTTTTTCATGGCGACAATACGCCCAGTACGGTTATCCTTAGCTTTATAAACAACTCCGTAGGCTCCTTCGCCGACCTTCTCGATTTTGGTATAATTCTCCGACATTGGTTTACAGGGAGGACAAAGATGGGCAGAATTCACAGAAACGATATAAACTACAGGTGATAAGGACGCTCGCTGAAGAAAGCAAAGATATGTGTCGGGCTACTAGTGGACCGGATTGAGCCAAGGATAAAACAGAAGCAAGACGTAACGTAAGGAAGATGGGAAATGAATTTTGCCACGGATATTCCAAATCACTGTCCCATAGAATCTATCGATTGTTTTGACCTACAAAAACAAAGCATGTGCAACCAACTTCGCACCATCATGCGTATATAGTCACGGCGATTCTGGATTTATTGAACCCAAGTTTTAGTCAACTTGTTCACAATTCTAATACAAGAAGTGGGATTCGGGTGTACATGCTATCGTTTTCAGTGATCCAACCTTGATTCTGGATTCCCGTAGCACACGTGACCAACGATCAGAGGTTGAGGGTCTTTCCGACCATTGAACAGGAATGTTCAGACCTAGCGTTCTGTTATCGGTAGCTAAGCTCACTTCGAAAGAATAATCCTGCGTTTGTTTGAAGAGCTCCAGTAGAAGATGGACCGAGGAGGGGAGGAAAAGGCCGATCAGCTCTATCTTGTAGGAGGTTTGTAGCGATTCCTGGCCTTGAGGGAGATCGTTTGCAATTCGATGGACTTTCCCATTTTTAACAATCTATATGGAATTGCTCAGTCGGGAAGTGTGGATCTCAACAAGGTTGGCAGACAACTCACTTTGGCGCTCCTGACTGCAGCGTTCAGGAACGGGTCTGGGCTGATCAGTTGAGGCCGACGTTTTACGTGATATTCGAGTCGGCTATCTTTCCAATTCAGTAAGAAATCAAACAATCCATGAACATTGAGATGTCCAGAGAAATACAGCGCTGATCGATACGAATTGTCCCAATTGAACTGGGTGTTCTTCTGAAATCTATGCGAGATGTCAATCACAGCTTCAACACAACTAGCAGGAGAACGTCCGCTTACGTAGAGCCCGGGTTTTGCTTTTCCAATGCCTCGAGTTCCCTTAAGATCTCTTGTCTTTCTTCATCTGGGATAGGGTCATCATCTCCTCGATATAAAACATCCGAGGAGAGTCGATCCAATGGGACTTCGAACTCGATCCCTTCCTCCTGGAGTACCTTGCGCAACCCATGTGTAGATTTGCTCATAATGGCTTCGAATTCCCCGGTGTCGGATGCATTCTTGGATTTGAACAGGACAGAAAATTGATCGTTGATGTAATAAAAATAAGTGCAAACACCATTCCTCAGAGAATAATAGAGAGAACGAAACGCATCCTTCCTATTGAACGGGAAAACATTGTTAGTTCTTGTACCAGTCATAGCGCGCAACACACTGGCCATTACCATTCTTCAATGGAGCTCTTAAACTCGGCGACACTCTCTTTCTCTTCAGCTAGCAGGGAACTGGTTTTGGACATAATCTTGATCAGATGGTCAGAGTAGGCCTTGGGATTCTCGAAAGTTGGATACACCCAGCTATGCATATGCTTCTTCAATTGACTCTAAACAGTGTAAGGTTAGTTACATCCCACAAGCTATCATATCAATAAGCACCAACATTAACATGCTCCGGCTCTTGGGATTTAACAAACGAGTCCAATGCTTCAGTTTGGTGAGCCGAGACTAGGCTATCGCACCACTGAAATGACTTCGTTGAGGTGAAAACTAAACGGGCCTTCAGTGTCCAATCGAAAGGTGGCGTTTGGCTTCCCTGCTTGGGCTATGCTAGTGTAAGTCACGTGTTTCGACAGGAAAGCCAACAATTATAGATACCTGTGATATGACGGCGGAGCCTTGTTGCAAAAAGAGCATCAATGGCTGGCCAGCTCTAATACGTACTCGTTGAACTTACCTATGCTCTCCATGACCTGCGTTGCGAAAACCATGCTTAATATGCGAGGTAAAGTTAACAACAGACTATCTGACACATTACATTGGTATCATCTGATTGTGGGTTTTCGGCTGTATCGAACGAATCTAGAGTTCTGGGTGAGAATAATGACTACATCGATGGTAAGATATTGAGCTGCCACCTTTCATATCTACATCTACATCTACATCTTGGCTCAGATTCCCTTGCTGCAGCTGCGACTACAAACATGTGAGTCACCTTGGATGTAACGAGCTATAAGAGACACATACATCTTGTCGCTCCAACAAATTAAAGAGAACGCTGCGGTTGTTTTCTGGCCCCACTAAGCATAGGTAAATGTCAATATCAGTCAGCCCTGATGTCAGTGTCAGTAGACTCATTCATACCAGGCTGAGAAGAGTCGGGCTCTACTGCAGAGGTCAAGCTCTAAACCCAACGTGTGCTGAGTAAACGTGGTAAATCAAATCAGTTTTCGAGAGGAGTACCTTATAATTCGAAGGGATTTTCAAGATCTTCGAGTCTAGTCGACGTACGAGGCGTTAGAACTAAACTACTTGAATGCCATCGAAGTGGTTACCGTCATTAATTTCATATTTGTGATTGCTCTGCATGTAATCTTGATTCCTCTTCATGTATGTGACCCCTCCTTCAACATCACTAAGCTCATCTGAGTTGTCGGATAGTGACTCTTGCCCGTCTGACTCGTCACTGCTTTTGAAATGGCTGGATTCGTGTATATCTTCCTGCAAAGTAGCAAAATTCTTGGTTGCCACATGGCGCTGAACCTGTATCGGGGCGAGGCGTGTAGGAAGAGAATGGGTGGGTCTCTACGTTCAGGGACAAGAGCGGGTAAGAAAGGAGACCTTGGTTTATACCAGTAATTAGGCATAACGCTTACTCTCTCTCCCTCTATAGGAATGTCTACTATCTGTGGGGTGGATTCCTGTCCATTTTTGTCCGTAAGAAGTTTCCCAAACATAGTGAACGGGTTCAGCTTGGATGAATCAAGCTGCTGCTCTGTAGAAGCGAATGGATTTATTTCCGCTTGTTTGCCCTTGGCCCTTTCAAACGCAGCTGCCACACTGGGCGTCTCGTGAGGAGAGACCCGGCTGGGCTCCGGAGCTAAACTCTGAGAGTGCACTTGCTCTACATTCCGCAAACCGGCTGTGTGACTTCGCTTTAGATGGGAAGAACTCTGGCCATTCACAGGTTTATTTTGTTGCTCCCGACGTAGCTTTTGGAGCCTCTATACAACAAGGGCAAAATCAATCACTTGGTACCAACAGCGGGTTAAACAAAAGCATATACTCTCAGCTCAGCCAAATTTTTCCTTGGGGGCTTCTGCTCCATTCCCAACTTGTACACCCACCAGGTAGGTCCGAAATCTTGATAACAATGTTTATTTAGAACTTGTGTTGTTTTGATCTGAATACAGAGTGAAGCTGGCCGGATTAATGCCGAATTTTAAGGTGCTCACCAACGACCCCTCCAATACTCACACCAAGGACCCCTCCAATCTTCACATCAACCACCTATTATTTACATTTCCTCAAAAGGAAACCGGTTCTCCAGCATCCCCAAACGAAGTATCAGGAAAATTTTCGTTTGTTTATTGTTTTCAAGCTGGCCAAAACAAATGGTACCCCTCCAGTTCAACCAGTGGTCCCCATTTCCCAAATTTGGAAACATCCCTAGACTTCTCCCTTCAAATGCCATTGGTTTCTCGAACCCTCGATGCTCACTGCCAGGACGAGGTCCCTCAAAGGGACAGAGGATGGGTCCCTTTTTCCAGAGAACATTATCATCACAGAGTATACATCATCAGGGAGCTAGCGGATTTTTTTCTTTTTTAAAAACCCCTTCGCCGTAGGGAACTTACTTTGCACCGTCTCTATTTACTTTTCCTCGTATTCGTACTGCCCCCCCTAAACAAATCATATCATGGAATCCAGAGTCCCCGAACATAGACGTAATGCTTACAAGTCCAAGGCCATGTTCAAGGCCGACGAACTCAGACGCAGACGTGAAGAGGCTCAAGTTGAAATTCGTAAGCAAAAGCGCGAAGAGTCTCTTGCTAAGAAGAGAAACATGTTCATCCCTGATGGCGAGATGTCGGACAGCGACGAGGAAGATGACCAGATGGCCTCAGCCGCCGCCGCTCAATTGCAAGAGCAACTTCCCGGTATGGTTCAAGATCTCTACTCCGATAACGTCGAGGTCGCCCTTCAATCTTGCACCAAATTCCGTAAGCTCCTTTCCAAGGAAACCAACCCCCCTATTGAAGAGGTCATTGCCTGTGGTGTTGTGAGCAGATTCGTCGAATTTTTGCGCTCCCCTCACTCTCTCCTCCAGTTCGAGTCCGCCTGGGCTCTTACCAACATTGCTTCTGGATCCTCCCACCAAACCCAGGTTGTGATTGAAAGTGGTGCCGTTCCTATTTTCGTTGAGTTACTCAACAGCCACGTTGCCGACGTTAAGGAACAAGCCGTCTGGGCTCTTGGTAACATTGCCGGTGATTCTGCCCGTTGCCGTGATTATGTTTTGCAAGCCGGAGCTCTTCCTAACTTGCTTACTCTCTTGAACGAGAACAACAAGATCTCCATGGTCCGTAACGCCACCTGGACCCTCTCCAACTTCTGCCGTGGCAAGAACCCTCAGCCTGATTGGTCACTTATTGCCCCTGCTCTTCCCACCCTTAACAAGCTTTTGTACTCTCACGATGATGAGGTTCTTGGAGATGCTTGCTGGGCTCTTTCCTACATGTCTGACGGATCCAACGAGAAGATCCAGGCCGTTATCGAGTCCGGTGTTTGCCGCCGTCTGGTCGAGTTGTTGATGCATCCTTCTACCACCGTTCAAACTCCAGCTTTGCGTACTGTTGGTAACATCGTCACTGGTGATGACCAACAAACCCAAATCATGATCAACTCTGGCTGCTTGGCTGCTCTTCTCAGCCTTCTTTCCAGCCCCAAGGATGGTATCAGAAAGGAGGCTTGCTGGACCATCTCCAACATCACCGCCGGTACTCCTGATCAAATCCAATTCGTCATTGATGCCAACCTTATCCCCCCTCTTGTCCATGTTCTTGAGGTCGCCGACTTCAAGACCAAGAAGGAGGCTTGTTGGGCCATCTCCAATGCCACCTCCGGTGGCTTGGCCAGACCCGAACAGGTTAAATATCTTGTTTCGGCCGGTTGTATTAAGCCTTTGTGCGACCTCCTCACCTGCATGGACAACAAGATCATCCAGGTTGCTTTGGACGGCATTGAGAATATCCTCAAGGTCGGTGAGATGGACAAGGAAATCAATGGCGAGAACCAATTTGCCCTCTTCGTAGAGGAGGCCGGTGGTATGGAGAAGATCCACAACCTCCAAATCCACGACAACATCCAGATCTACCAGAAGGCCTACAACATCATCGATAAGTACTTCGGTGAGGAAGAGGATGAAGATACCGGCCTTGCTCCCCAAGTGGATGCTGACACTGGTGCCTTCACCTTCCAATCCGATGTGTCGATGCCACAAGGCGGATTCAGTTTCCAACAGTAGATTCTCAAGGATGCAGCCGATTACCACCCTCCACCAGCTAGATCTAATACGTTCCATCAAACCACTCAAAATCCCTGTATTTTTTAACCGATGCCATTCACTCGCTTTCTATTTGCCAGGTCTTCTCCTATCCAACCAATTTTTTCAAGTTGTTTTATACAAAGTCCATACTAACTTTTTCCCGCCATTCGCATCCAACCTTCACCTCTTCCTCGTTATGTAAACTCAACTTTTAATTCCCATCTTTACCCTGGTGCACATAGTCCCCAAAATAAACCTCAGAAGTTTATTCCAACCAGCCAATGGCCACACACACATCCAATCAATTGGAGTTGAACATCTTTGCATTTTTAAGCGTGTCGACGTCCTCGAAGATTCTTCGGAAGGCGCCATCTTCGTTTCTCACGTACAGTATGGAGACCAAGAAGAAGGTGAAGGCGTATATCCCCACCGCCAGCATGGCGATATTGGAGACGACCGACAGCCAGACTGGCAGTTGGGCAGTGGGAACCAGGAATAGGAGGATGAATGTGATGAACAGGGAGATCCAGAATCTCCAGTAGTAGCCGTTGCGTCGATGCTGGGTATTCTTCAAGCCCGCCCACAGAAGATGCAGCAGCACCTCAATCAGCTTCTCGTCCTTGAGTGATTCCCCGGGGGTGTCCATCGATCCGACGTTGAAGTCCTCCACCGGGTTGCCGGTGTCTTTATTCGCGATGTCGAAGGTGGATGTGACGGCGAAGTGATCCGAGAAGGAGCATCCAAGTCCCGGGATAAGTTCGGTAAGGCACACCTGGGAATCCTTACATCTCATGTAGGGATTCTGGGAGTAGAAGATGTAATCTAAGCGCTCCCCAGGCAGCTGGTTGTCCATCTGCTGCTTCAGCTTTCGCTTGGTGAATGTATTTGAGGGGACATCGCAGGTTAATCCGTTCATACGGACAATATCATCGACGTTCATATTGGGATTGTATGTGACATCCCTCATTCTGGAGCGATGTATCTGATCCCAAGAGTCGGTTAGGCCCCCGTAGGATTTCAACATGTTAATCACCAGGTTGTCTGGCTTACTGTTGTAGTCACCAAGCTATATGGAACAATCACATATGTGAGATGTGTGGACACTACTTTATCCGTAATATTTTCTTGAACGAACCGCGATAATGTGGTTTCCATTTTTCACAGCCTCTGCTATCAGACGTGTAAGCTCCCAGCCCTGAGCAGCTCGATGGTAAGAGTTTTCATCTTTGCTGCTGTATTGAGCGATCAACTGAACGTAAGCTCACGATTCAGCTTTGCCAAAGAAAAGGACGGGTCAAGAGAAAGCGACTTACATGGGTGTTATAGACCTCAATGATGCCAGCGGTGGGATGTAACAGATGGCAACAGGCAACCGCTTTAGCAACGTACCAATCTCCTTGAAACACCTTCAAAGGATTTCCATTAAGCGAGTACGGTCTAGCAAACCCGTTCACAAGGGGAAACTTGGAGAAGATGGCCAAACCAGCACCAAACACGCCGGTATGAAAGAACCGTGAAAAGGGTAAGGCTTCGGAGACGATCCGGCGGACGCTCTCAAAGTCCTCAAACACCCACAACTCTTGAAGCCCAACAATGTCGTACTTGGATTCGGCCAAATATTGGGCGATGGCATTCAAGCGTTGACGTCGCTTCTCTGATACAAACTTCAGGCCCCTGAGTTTAACGTGGATTTAATGTTGGTGCGCTGGTAGACGGACCGCAAACCTCGCACTTACCAGCAGTTCAAAGTGAATACGGATATCTCTGAAGTCATTGCTAAGCCAAGGGTAAGGGGGTTTCGGATCAATGCGCAGCTGACGATATGGAGATATTTCGTGACAAGCTTAAAAAATCACCCGGAAATTGAATCCGCTCAACCAGAAAAGATCCCAAGTCCGTTGGTCTATACGTATTTATTGTTTAGTGGGATGGACATGTTTAGTGATAGAATGAGGATCAAAGATCGTAAAAGACTTTTCCAAATATATAAAGTAGAGCTGAGATACTTGGCGTGGAAAGTAACCGAAAACTATATAATAAGAGAAACAACCGAACGAGTCGCTGAATTAACAATACATAACGGATGAAGGGGTAAGGTAGCTAATCTAGTAGAGTGAGTATTATTGAGCTTTCTTTTGCTTCTTGGCTTTAGCATCCAACTCCTGCTTTCTTCTCTTGAGTTTGTTGGTCTCGTCAGCAATCTTGCCCTTACTGTGTTGGATCTTGTTGTAGAGTTGACGCTTCTTCTTGGGCATCATGATCTTGGCAAGTTCCTTGGCTTCAGCCTCTTCCTGCTTCTCCTTGCTGATCTTGGGCGCCTTCTTGGTGCTCTTCTTGCCTTGCTTTTGTTGGTATTCAGAGAAAGCAACGCCAGCTGCCTCGGCCTCGAGTTCCTTCTGGTGCTCAGATTCTTCAGCAGTCATAGTAACAGGAGCCTGCTCCTCAACGTTTTCGGCATCCTCCTCCCCTTCATCCTCACTGTCATCGCTCTCCTCCTCGTTTTCAACATCCTCCTTGTTGATATCCTCAGTCTCCCCACTGAAGCCGGCAGCTTCAGGAACATAATCTCCTTCCTTGTACTCGACGAATGGAGACAAATGAGGAGGGAGGGAGGCACCAGGGGCATACTGGTCAACAGAGAGGAGCTTCATGGCATTCACGCAATCATAAATCCATTGGGGTTGAACGTACTTTCTGGACAAGAACATATGTCCTTGAGTGGGACGATCGCAGATTTGGACGGTGATACGCTGGTCGTTCTCGTTGTAGGGCGATCCAGCAGAGACGGATGCATCCCACCCGACCTTACCACCGAAAGCTTTGATAACGAACTCCAAAGAGAACTTAGGGACTTCGCGGGAAAGGTAGATCACTTGGTTGCTGAACAAGGACTGCAGAGTGTTCAGGGCATTGGAGGCAGCCTTGACATCGCTTAAGCTGAACACCTTTCCTTCTTGGTTCAACTCCTCTGGGAATTCGTCCATGGCATCCTCCTCCTTTCCTTCCTCGACGCGGGTCTCGGAGACCGAGGTGTCCTTGATGTTTGCGATTTTAGCAGCAAGAGAGCCAAGACGCTTCTCAGACTTCTTCACAGACTATAACGTCGAAAGGTTCAGGGTTAATTCTATTCCATTCCATTCCGAGTGCACAATGCTTCCATGGCTTACCTCTTGTGTAGACTTCTCGCTGACTTCCTGTGGTTCGGAAGAAACGTCCATGTCCACGGCCTTGGTGGATTCCAAAACATAGGCGTCCAAACCCGCAGCTCCATCCTCTTTGGACTGGTCGAGTTTGGGAGGATACACGAGGTTCTCGTCGGTGTATAGTTTGTAGTTGACGAATCCGATCAATGTTTGGTAAAATTCCAAGAAACTGTTCATCACTCTGAAGTCTACATCGGTGGGAACATCCTGACTGAATTGATAGGGAACCAACCAGGAGATGGTCTGCCCCTTGATCTCACATTGGTAATAGATACCCTTGATGGACAAGAAGACCTTTCTCAAACTACGGGTCTGCATAACGTAGTGCTGGAACTCAGCACTAAGTCTACGGCACTCCTGTACACTCTTTTGTTGAACTTTGTCGGTGGCTGGGGAATTGGCGAACAGGAACACCATGCACAAAGCGTCATCCAAATCTCTAAGGGCATCGGTGAAAGAGGGATATCTGAGGGAAAGTTCTCGAGTTAATAACGGGCACCAAGCCATTCAGTGGACATCCTTGATATGTACCTTTCTTTGACGATGTGATCCAAAGTGTACACTGGCTTGTTGTTCTGCAAGTTATTCACAACGCTGGTTTGCCCTTTGCCGAGAGCTTTGCCGAGCTTACGAACGAAAATCTTGTGATCTCTGAACTTCTGAATCAAGGGCTCATGTAAAAGGTATTGGATATCCTTGGTATAGTAAAAGGTGGCGGGCGCGGTGGAACCCTTGTTGGCCTTCTTCTTGTTCTTGGGCTCTCTGGGATAGATTCCCTTAAGAATACACAAGCGTCTGTAAGGGTTGAAAAAACCTGGTTAGTTCGAGTTGGGCAGCAATGGGACAAAGGGACTGGTTCAGTGCCTGAAGTCAGCAAGAGTTACTTGAAGCTTCTTGATAGCTTGGTTTCTGGTGATGTAGTTCACGGCGGCCCCGGACTTTCCCTTCTGCTTAATCTTGGCCATTGCTCAAATCAAAGGTGGTAAGCGATGATACCGATGGTAGTATCCAACGTTGGAGAATCCTACTTCACTTGGAAATAAGACAGGACGAAGAAAAAAAAATATGAACCATTCAAGAAAATGATTCATAATCCAATCAAAGGTGACTGGTAAAAAAAAAATAATTAGCGGCCTTGGTGAATGCAAAAAATTCAACCTGTTGAGCAACCCGACAGTTGTGGCGAGAATTTTCGGTTTCGGTGGGTTGGTTACGGCCCAGTTTAATAAATCTCAATTCATTCATTTATTTATAGTTGTTGGGTAGATTTCTTAATAAATTCAAGTCAAGCAGCGGAAGAGTGGGTATTCAATACATCGCCTACGGTCGTTACTTTAACTCGTTCCCGCTGATCTCACCACTTTTAAGCGAATTAGGGCTGTTGAGAAGCATCCTCATATGCTCCAATTCGCGTCTTAACGTTTCGTTTTCTTTCCTTAGAAGCTCGTTTTCCCGGACCACTGAATGCACGTGTAGATCGAGGTTGGATAGTGTACTTACTAAATCGGTGGTAGGCCTAAACATATTCTCTTAGTACACATACACAAATGTGGGACTGTTGTGAGGGGGAAGCTACCTTTGTGAGAGATTGGGAGGAACATAGTTTCCTTTTCCTATTAAGCCAATGTTGGTCCAGAGTTCTCCCATCATCATGCGTTGCGCTTCATTCTGACGGTACATGGTTTCTATTTGATGATGCAAATTCTCTACTAGCATTTGGTCCATCCGAAGGCCTTGATCACGATTGATCGAGGTATTTGGTGAAGAGATATTGGATGAGGCGCTAGCTATGTTTGGTGCATGATAACCTCCCTCTTGGGCAACTGCAAACAAAAATGTCAGTAATTCAATATATCCAAGTGACTAGCATGGTGCTCCCTTACCAACAGGCGAGGGTAGTTCGCTATTGATTCCCGATTGTGATGTGCTTCTACTTCCAGAGGAGAGTTCGAACCTGCCTCTTCTACTAGAAGTGGAGGAGAATGGCTCCGAGGGTGGGGCTGTGGCGAGTGGAGAGTCAACCGTAAATCTACTCGCCCGTGTTACAGATGATTCTCGGGAAAGTGCAGGTAGGGCGCTATCATGCGAGTCCGCACGGGCCATAGGTTGTGGCACAGTGCTTGGGGATGAATTCACCTCAAACCTACTTCTTTTCTGTTCTGGGGCTTGGGTGGAGAGTCTTAGCAACACTACCGTGACATCAGGTAGAATGAAACGTATGATGACTACCTTTTTTTGATTCCGGGGGATTAAGAGAATCAGTTGTTACACCCAGACCGACCTTGACATTGCCTTGCTCAAGCTTGGGGGGAACTTCGGATGAAGGGGTAGGTAATGGTGGTGGAAGAGTCTCTTGAGGGATAGGCTCGCTTCCAGTATCAATTACAAACCTGCTTTTCTTTGGTGCAGCTGCGGTGGTGACTGGTGCAGGTGGGTTGGCTGTCGGGTTGATGCTAGCAGGTGGGGCAGGATTATTGGATGTCTGTGAAGCTGGTTGTGATGCTTGTGGGTTATCTTCGACGACAGAAGGTGATGGGTTGGGCTGATTTTGGGATTGAGGTTGGAGTTGAGGCTGCTGGGATTGGGGTTGAGCAGCATCTTTGATTTCTTCTCCAGGTGCAATGATCGTCACTCTAGGTCTTCTTTCAACTGCAGGTTCATCAACAGGCTCGCTAGCAGGTTCGTTGGCAGGTTCACCGATATTGTCGTCAAATGTTGTAGGATCCCTCTCCGAAAAATCCCAGGAGACAACTTGAGGAGGAATTACTTGTTTAGTGCTGAGCTCTAGAAGGCGTCGAGAGATCCGTTAGAGTTGGGGTCAGCAAAGAATCACTAAAGGTGTAAGTTACTTTTGCGTTGGCGATTCTCCAATGGTGGCAAATTACTAAGGATAGTAGCCAAAAGATAATTCTTCTTCTTAGCCTGCTTAAAGAACGAGTGTTGAAGGAGCTTCTCGGCGGTTGGTCTGTTTTGAGTTCATTTAGTTCCAAAAGAGTTTAGACAGGATATCTAAGCTTGGTATTAGCTACCTTCTCTTTGGATCTTTTTGCAGACAAAGGTCAATCATCTCCTTGAACCCTTTAGAATATCTATGCTTCGTACTATCTCTATCGAGGGTAGGTGGATCATTGGAGAGGGTCATCATCAACACCTAGAGAGATGACGTGTCAATAAAGAAAGGCACTTGCATAGCTACTTGACAAAACGAATTACCTTGATAGGGGGGAATTTGGCTAGTGGGGCGTGGCCTGTGGCAAGCTCAATGGCCGTAATGCCAAAAGACCATATATCAGCCTTATAATCATACCCGGCCTGTGTTATATGGTGAATTAGTACACTAAATCAGGGTATAGCTGTTCATTGGGCATGTAACCTGCTCCATAACTTCCGGCGCCATCCAACACGGAGTGCCTACGAACGTTTTCCGCATTCCTTTGCGCTCACCGCTTTCTGAAAGCGACGAGCTGACGCCGAAGTCTGCTAGAAGAACAGAGCCAGTTTCATCGACTAGTAGATTTCCAGCTTTTACATCACTTTACATTTCCTATTAGTCAACATTCCACCCGTACGAAACTAACCGGACTCACTGACCGATGAATATGCCCATTTTTGTGAAGGTATTCTAACCCTTGTAAGGTCTGCTTGAGGATGGTAGCAATGGAAGCTTCATCGAATCCATCAGGGTGTGCTGTTTTCATTATATCGAGGCATGAACCTATGCTCAAAAGTTAACATATGCCGATATGCCGCCTAGGAAATAGAGGTATCCTTGAAACGTACCTCCAGACAAGTACGGGGTAACTAAATATAATTTGGACCCGTGGACAAAAGACCCATGAACACGTAGAACATTAGGGTGTTTGCAGAGCGACATGACCTGTGTTTCTCTCTAGAACAAGTAGTAACACAAGCACTTAGAAACAAGTATATGGCATAATTGGGAGATCAAGTTGAATGTCTGGTACTAACTCTGAGTTCATCAATCTGATTCCGCTCGAAGAAATCCAGATCAATCATCTTGATGGCAACTTTCTTCTGCAAGGGCTTATATATCGCCATATGTACAACAGCTGACGAGCCAAACCCTAAAGACGAATGATGAGTGGCCATTCCAGGGAGATTGGTCGCGGAATCCATATGTGCATCTTACCGATAGGGGACAAAATCTCGTAGTCGTTTATATTGTTTGAGTAGACCATATCTCCGTATTGACCAAGTGAAGTGGTACTAGAGGCTGAAAAGGTTCTCGTAATTCTAGAGTCGGCAGTAACGTTAGAGCGTTCTGAGGTTGACTGTGATTTTCGATGGCCAAGTCCATTATATAGGTCGGAATCCATTGTGCTGTATACTACTGAATTGATGGAAGCAAGTCTAGGGTTTCTTGTGTTGAACGAAACGAAAAGTTCAAGAGAATGACTGTAACACTTGTTACGAATCGAGGTTCACTGTCGTAAACTAAAAGCGGAGTAAAAATGATTGCCTATAAGCTGTACAATCCGCCTTATTTAGTAGAATGACGACTCTTCATCCAACTTGCACGAAGTTTGTGTATTAGGCAATGAATTGATCAAGTTTATTTATATTGTAATCTAACATGATGTAATTGCTGGAGAAATCAGCATCAATGTATTATTATGATTGTTATTAATTGATAATTTACATGGATCGTATTTCCTAGACTTCATGCCTTAGACGCTTCTGCCACTAGAGATTGAGCTTCGTGGTGAATATTCGCCGTCTTCAATATTCATGGCATGTTCACTATGCGCTTCGTCGTCAAGGTGCTCTGGAAACTCTGTCATACTTATGGAGCGTGGCATGCTGGACATTTCACCCTCGGCTATGGGTCTCCACGAGTATGACCGAATTAAATTCATCAGACCAGAAACTGGCCTGCTGCGGGACATGGTTACAGTCTCAGAAATGTCGGCAGGATCCGTCTGAAACTTTCCAGTCTCATCGGCGGCACTTTGCTTTCGTGTCATGGACCGCACAGTATTAAGCAGGAACGGCAGCTTGGTAGTTGCATGGGACGTGTCCCGCACAGTGCGCGCTCGCCGCGTGGACGGGACGATGTGGCCTCGGAAGCCGAGAGTAGAATCCCCGCCCAACGAGGAGGGTACAAACACAGAGGAGGTAATCGCGGACTCCAAATCAAATATCTCCCTGTCCAAGTTGTACAAATGCCGGAACGGGTTTTGGGGAAGCCAGAGATACCTAGGCAACGGTCTGATAAGATCAGGATGAAGATATGTTTCATATGGGTTTGTATCGTCCTGGTGGATCTCTCTGTTGGCAAGGACAGGAATGGTGGGGATCTTTGTGGGATCAATGTGGGGATGGACGGCATGGCCATGGCCCGTGGGCAGTTGCCACAGAAGCGAAAGCAACGGAGAAGACAGTATTTGTTGCTGGATTTTGGCTAACTTCTGTTTGACGGGGGATTTCATATCCAATTCCAAAGGTTTGTGATAGGAAGAGCTGGCCGATGGTAATGGATATGTGCCAACTGCAATTGGTTCATTTCCAGGACAGGCAACACGCCGTTTCGGAACCGTTATTCCTTCAATACTGGGCTCGCATGCCATGGCCTCATCACTCTTACTCTTAGTATCAGTGACCTTGTCTGAGGTGTTGTTCGAGATATCTGTCACCAAGGGTGCAGTGGGGTCACTTGAGAAAGTTGACCTTGAGCTTCGAGGAGAAGATACATCGCATTTACCAGCGTCGCCTGAAGTGGTGCTGGTGTTCGGTGCTGCTTTGAAAGTGTTCGAGCACATGTTCTCCATGGCTTCTTCGCGCTCATAGAGTGCATCAAGTGGTACGTATTTTGTGTGGCCCCGGTATGTGCTTCGGCAAATGTACATGAAGTAGATGGTGCATCCAATCAATGGAATCAACGTCATAGCAGAGACAAACGAGTTCTTGAGAGAAATCAGGCCCAGCATTGTAATCTGGAATATGATAAGGCCGTGACCTACATATCGGAAAATGTATTTCCAAATCTTGCCATTTGCTTCATAGCTCTTCACGTAAGCATAGGCAAACTGATACTTATAAACAAGAATGGCGATTCCAAAATATATAGTCCCAAAGAAAAGAATCAAAGGATTGATTATGGAGTAGGTGATGCATATAACCAAAACGAGAATATGGGTGGGAAGATAATAATAGAATGGAAATGGCCAAGGCTTTCTATGTGTCTGTAAGTCACGCGGCGTTTTGGAGACCCAAGAATTAGCGAAAGCATAGCAGTGAAATAGAGGAGCGCCCACTTGAAGAATTTCAAGGCCATGTGAACAGGTTTGAAGTATCACATAGTTGATGAAAAATGCTGCACCCTTCAAGTGACAGGTTAGCTGATGATGCTAGCAAGTTAGCGATACGACTCCTACCTTAGGGATGTGTTCAGCAAGGACCTGAAAGATGCTTGTAGGAGCCTGAATGATGGCAAGGATGACCTTGATGAAGGTATTGCCTAGAAGAAATACAAACAAGACGTTGAAGATTGCAAAGCGGTAATAACGATTGATCGACGCAAATTCCAACTGCGAGTGTGACGAAAAGCTATCGAAGGAGGATAGAGCTATGAAATGACAACCTTTAAGCACAGTGATTTGAAATTGGCGGAATACTGTTTGAAAATACCTAGCATTATGTTTGGCATCGCAATCATAAAGAGAGAGATAAGTATCGATGGTAGCATGGTTTCGATCAGATTTCGTATCCAAGGGTTTTCTTTGGCAACTACTTCAAACCACGGCCACTTCGCAGTGATTTGATTGTACGATGCCAAACTGACGAAGAATGTTGAAGGGAATAACCATAGGATTGTAAGAGCCCTAAGATACAAGAGAAATGGTCAATCTATTCGATTCTTCCAATCAGGGTAATTGCTCAAGACTTACCACACACTGCAGTTAACCAAAAACTTTCGTAGTAGCTTGTGCTGTGAATTGAAAGTAAGGTTGGTCCATATCAGGTCACGAGGTTCCGGGGCCATGCGCGTTTTACAAGACTCCGGAGTCATAGAGATGATGCTTTGGGCACATAATTGAGCTGATACTTGTGTTTCGAATGTTACAAAAGCAGTCCCGGTGGGCTTATAATAACCGGCACTTTCTGTTAACGAACGCAACTCGGCAATACGCTGCTCCAGTCGATTGAATTTCTTCAGGAGGTAGTCAATACTTATTCTAGGCTGACCGGTACGAAATAGCCCCGCTCCATGTTTGGGCTGATATTTGTCAAGCAGGCTGCGGTCGAATTGACACATTAGCTCCCATATATCGGGTGTTGTGGCTGTGCTTGCTATTGGCAAGGGGAAGCGTTCTTGGGATTTGGCTTTGTCGACCATGGACAGTATTTTCGCGGAAATTTCATTATATTTACGTACTTTTTCCGGGTCAATGTCTGCGTCGCCAAATACTTTCCGCTTCTCTTTTCTCAAATCCTTGATCAAGCCGCACGCTAGTTGCAAGTGACAGCGCTCAAGTTTATCCAGCGTGCTATTTCTTCGCTTGATCTTACGGCTGAGCTTGCTGACCTGGCGGACAAATACAACAGAATCCACACTACCAGCACCCAGGCTGTTGATATACTCCCTAAGGCGCTGTTCATGTCTTAAAGTCTCAGGAACATGGGTTACCATCACCGTACGAGTATGTATACATCCTTTTCTGGCCTGTGCCTGAAGGTAGATTATGCGAAGATACGCTTGATCTCTGCTATTTTTGTACAAAAGATATAGCGTATAGAAGGAGAAGAAATGCGTCATTAAACAATGCACCCAGAGCATTTTGGATCCATCGGGGACGTTTCTTATAGAAACCTTTTCGATTTCGCCAAGATCCGTTTGAGCAGCAAAGAAGTTTAGCGGTAATACTATTGCACCGATAATAACGGAGCTAAATAGCATAAGCTGGAATGCCATTTTGAGATATCGTATATACATGGCCGCATCCAGGCCAACGTGAGTGAGATAAAACTCCTCATTCATGGTTAAAGTCGTCCATATCCAACCAAATGGAGCAGTCGACGGTAGTGGTGACGGGTTCCTAAATAGCAGAGGGTCTGTATAAGAAGAATTTCTATACCCTGGCTGGACATAACACTTACTTTTCTAAATTACAACGTTGAATGTAAAGATGCTTTGTCAATTTCCATCTTCGATGAATCTCGAAAGCGCCAAAACTCAACACAGACACAGTGGCTGTAAGTGCTAGTTGAGTCCCTATACCAACAAGGGTTGACGAGTAATTCTTGGCAGTATCAAGGGTGGTCATACAAGTACAAACGCAAACAGTCTTGCTGCAGAGGAAATTGGCCTCTATAAAATCTAAATCGACAAGTAAAGAGCGACCTTTGTCTGATATGCTCTATTGCTCGGGGGAGAATCAAAGGTTAAAGGACTGTGAGTGCACTTCCAGTAGTCAATAGTCTCTGTGATATGGTAAACAGTAGATGTCTTCAGTCGCGCTAGTTGTTTAATTAAGCCAAGAACCACCGAAGCCAATACCTGTCAAGCCTATATTCATGACGGGCGAGGAGTAGTATTATTATTGGCTATTTTTAGGTACACGACCGCCACCGTAGCTTCCAAACATGTTAATATGATGTGAACAATACAATTGTATAACCGAATTGAGTCAATATGTAAATATCTTCAAACTTTGGTATCATTGTCTTGGCATTAGCGGGAACCCAGTATTTCTACTGATTTATTCAACGATAGCTAGCAAATAATGACCCTATTAAGCGTTTCCAAGACAATTGATAATATTCGGTTTCCAATCAAGTGTATCGATATATTGTAGAATATTACTCGAATTCTAATCACCTTATCCAATCACATCCTTGATATAGTGATGCCATTCCGGTACGAAAAACCGTATTCGAGGCTGACGGAATATAATGTTCCTCGACCAACATGAAACTGCGGGGCATACTACTTCATGACTAGGCAAATGTTGTTTTGCTACTACAATTTTATTCTTTGAAGATTAAATCCTGAAGCAGAAATAATTTATTCGGCCTTGAGGGTTTCCAAGAACTTCTTGCTGGTGGCAGTGTGAACCTTCTTGGCGGCCTTCTTCTTACCGAGGATCTCAGCACGCTTGACGACCTTAGAGTAGGGGTTCAAACGGATCATGACACCGTTGTTGCGAAGAGGGTTCTTCTTTTGGGCAACAGAGCGCTTTTGGTGCTTAGTACCAGCAGCACGGCAAACGGATTGGATCTCGTCAGAGTTGATGATACGGGTAACATCAGGGTTAGAGATGATGTGGGTAGGAAGGTTGTAGTCCTTCTTCAAAGTGGAAGACTTCTTGTAGGTACCGAAGAGGGAGTCCAAGAGCTCGAAAGCACCTTGGGTCCAGATGATGAAACGACCAAGATGGGCACCAGGAGCCAATTGAAGGAGGTTAAGGCGACGAACGTTAACCAATTCAACACCGGGAAGGTTACGGAAGGCACGGACAATACCGTTATCCTCGTTGTAGACAACGAGAGGACCACGGCGTTGTCTGTGGCGACGGTTTCTGAGCTTGCCCTTACCGGCGCGGATCTTGCGGGAGTTGGCAACCTTGACAACATCGTTGTAGGCGTTGAGGGCCTTGAGGAGGGCAACAGCGGCCTTGGTCTTGGTGAAAGACTCAACAGCGTTGGCAACAACGAGAGGGATTTCCTCAATTTGCTCAACACGGTGACCGCGGGCCAAAACCAAAGAAGGAATGGCAGAAGCAGCCAAAGCGGAGGCAGTGGCGAAACGCTTCTGGTTCAAGTTGGTCTTAACGTGCCACTTTCTCCAGATCTTGGTAGGAGCGAACATACGACCACCACGGCACATGTTACCGAAGGCAGCTTGTCCGGAACGGTGGGTACCACCACCACCAACACGAGGAATACGGGCAACAGCACGACCAGTACCCCAGGATTCAGCAGAGGTTTGGTGACCAGCCTTGACGGAGACGGCGTAAGCTTGACGCTTGTTCTTGGCCATGTTGGTGTGGACGAACTTCACGACATCAGGACGGATGGGAGCTTTGAAGACGGCGGGAAGGGTCACGGTAGCAACGGAGCCGTTACCGGCTTCGGAATAGACGTTAATGACGGGTCTAGCAGCCACAGACTATATTGAAGATGGCGATGGTTAGAATCTGTCGGTAAAATACAACCACTATTGCCGGGTCTATTCCATCTCATCTCACTCTGTTATATGAGAGGGAAATCTAATGCATTGTCAAGTGTCACATGGTGTGTGTATACTTGATATGCGTGATGGGAATGGATGGGTAGCGCCAACAACAACGATTGATGATTCAATGAAATATCAATATCAATAAACGTACCATCTTTAATCCACTAGGATGCGAAAGAGAAAGAAAAGTTCTGATGATTTCTCCTTGATATAGTTGATTCCGTAGGATCTTGATTTCAGGGTTCTCATACCATTTTTTAGCACCCTATTTTCATGAAATTGATGCTGTGTATCCCTGATTTTTTGCTCTCAAATTGAATGTTTGGCATCTCGCAAAGTTTCAGACATAGCCAACAGTATTGGTGATGCTATTGGCACAAAGTATACTGGCATTGTTGAAGCAGAAATAGTTCATTCTAAGAATACTTGTAAACGTAAGGGCGTTGGGATTAATCAATCTCAACAGGAGACACTATTAAAAGGCGTAATATATGACAAGTCTTTCCAAGACTCAGACTTCGACACCACCACAGAAGTTGAACACCCTACTCTTTAACATGTCTAACGATTGGTTTTCCCAGCTGAAGAAAAACTACAAGGATGTATCTGTAACTGAGGAAGGAATTGATGCTGTAGGCTTCTGTGAGGCATCAGAAGAGGTGGTTAGATTGTTTGGTTAGTATCTGGCTCTTTTTATAGCACGTACAACCATATGTGCTGGTAGTAACTCCATGTCTTGGCTGAAAATTATGTGGCTTAGACCTTTTGAATTCAACCGCCTTTGCTCCTGTGAAAGCCGACTTGAGCGGAAACGTGACTGTATGTATAGTGAGCGTAGTAGACCTTCATAATATCGGCCCAACCCTAATTATCGTTGACAAAGAAAATTCGCACCAAGTACAACACTGACCCCAATAGCTACAGTACCTTACAAAAATTGGTGGCTACTGAAGCCAGAGAGGGGAAGGAAAGAACTGCAACTCAAGGGCTGCTATGGCTATTAAGGTAGAGACAACACAATTGAACAAAATGACTGCAGATATATTAATGTGGGGCCTTCAGAGGGCTTGATTTCACCTCCAAAGCTTTGAGACGAAATCTGGAGAATCCTGAGGAAGAGTTAAGCAAATCCTTTACGGAAGCCTACGGCCTGACCTTGAAACAGTATCACAGCTTTGTTGTACGACCTATATTTAGTGTAAGTCGCTACAATGACCTGAAGTCGTTTCAACGTGCGTAACATCTTTCGATTCAACAGCTAGCTATGAAAGCCTGCCCATATCGCAAGGACTTCTATGCTAAACTTGGCTCAGATCTTTCTACTGTTCAAGCCGAAATGAATCAATGGCTAACTGCCTTGGAAAAGTTGGTTGCACAGATGAACGAGTTCTACAAGACTGGTGACTATGGTAAGGGATTATAACAGAGAGTGGCAAACTCCAGTTGATCTGAACAGATTTATTCAATAAATATGTTCTCGTTGTTACTTTACTGCGACTTTAGAGACGTAGCTGGTTAATTGATATGATAATTTGTATTGAAGTGAAGAGGTGAATTCTATAACCTATCCGAAATGGTCATTATGATGGGGTTATATACAAGCTAATTAAGAGACACGCAAGTTTAAAGCAAGATGGAAGCACCCAACGTCAGAAGTAAGAAAATATCCAGATTAGAGCTCTTCTGCTCTGGCTCGTCGAGTTCAGCTTCAGACTGTTCGTACTGCGAGAAGTCGGGGGATGAGAAAGAGCTTCGAAGGCCCTCAAGAGCAACATCCGATAAAGATTCCTCAGACATATATGGCCTGGATGAAAAAGAGTACGAGCGAGAGTGTTGAATGGTTTGAGAATCTGTACTGAAAGGAGTCATTGTAGCTTCAATGGGTGCAGTTGTGGTTGAGTATGGACGGTTTATATACCGTATCAGAATACTCATGGATGGTGAGTGGGTAATTGGCTCGGAGAATTTCGTAAGTAAAAAAAACGGATTTCCAAGAAACTATCCATGTTCGTTATCTACATTGGCCATTGGCTAGGCACCAAAGAGCTATCTGGATCGGCCGTAAACACCCCAGTGTATGTACGTTTAGTCATCATCGGTCTTAAGGAATTAGCAATTATCTCAGTCATCGGTATTACATATGTGCAAAACTTAATAATATTCTATTCCTGTGGCTTAGCCTCCTTGGTGCTCGGCACTTCGTCCATGTAGTTCTAGATATTGGTTATCTCCCAATTTACCATGGAGTTTTCTTTACGAAATGGCTAGTGTGACTTTGGGGTTCTGGATTGGTAGTCCAAAATTAATTATCTGGGGATCTATCTGACACCAATTCTTTGCACCTCTTTGTCTTAATTTAGTGGTCGATCCAGCCCATATGACTGCGGTGATACTACTGGTTCATGATTAAATAATGCTTAGTTTACTCAGCATATTAGCCAAATCTTGAGCATTCAAACACCATGCACTCCCTGGTTGCCAGACTTCCAATATATATATAGGTATTTACCACAACGTTGCGATGTTTTGATAATAACAATCACAAGTAAAAGTAAACAAATCCAAAAATCCACAACTTGCGAGGCTGGTTGACTTCTATCTAATTTAGAGCACGTTTTCTGTTTCTCGACACTCCCCATGCTCATTAACATTCGAACTAGCGATGGCAATCGTACTTCTATTTCCGCCGAGAAGTTAGATACCATTGCCTCCGTGAGACAAAAAATATCGACTATCTTGGGAAAAGATAAATATCCACTCCATAGGTTACGTTTGATCTACTCTGGTAAACAGGTATTCTCCCAAATTCAAGACAAGCAACCACATTCCTTGCACAATACTCACACTTTACTTGCACACAGCTGGAAAATAAACACAAAGTGTTCGACTACAATGTTCGAAACAACGACACTATCCTAGTTTTTCTAAAGGCAGATATCCCGATTGAGGAAGAGGAGACTCAATCGGAGAGTATAGATCATATTATCACTCCCACTGATAGCTCAGTGTCTACCCCTATCTCGATGATTCCAGAACCCATTCCCACCAAATCTGCAACAAGCGAAGTAACCTCACAAATAGATACCCCCACGGACGAAGCTACTACTGGAGTATCATTATCGAAAGATGATTATGTGTGCGCTAGTTGTGATAACAACGATAAGAAGAAGTGTAAAGAATGTGGCTGCAGTGTCTGCGGTGGTAAGGAAGATGAAGATTCTACGTTGATTTGTGAGGAGTGTCAGATGTATTTCCATATGAAATGCCTGAATCCTCCCCTAAAAAAAATCCCCGAGGATGATTGGTAAAAATGCGAAGAGCTTGGCCCTTTCATACCTGTATATTGAAATGTTCTCCCATTGTTAGGTATTGCGAAAACTGCTTCAACGATCCTGCCAATATTATTCAGCCTGGACAATACATCGATTTGTCACAAACCCGGAAAGCCAAAATGCCATCCGCTACCCAGAAAAGGAAATGGGGTGGTGGCATGGCATGTGCTGGTGTTGAGAAAAAGTGCTCCATTGTGAAGCCGAATCATGTGGGCCCTATTCCTGGGATCCCTGTAGGGTCTTCATGGAAGTATCGAATTCATTTGAGTGAGGCTGGTGTTCACAGGTATGCCAATTGTGGAATCGAGCACATATTCCTAGGTTAAAGTTAAACTGAATTTCTGGCCTAGACCTCCTGTGGGTGGTATAGCTGGGTCTAGCAAAACAGGTGCGCTATCGATTGTCTTGGCGGGAGGATATCCTGAGGATGTAGATAACGGAGACGAGTTCTTTTATACTGGTTCTGGTGGACGCGACCTAAAGACAGGGAATAAGCGTGTTGCGGAGCAATCGGAGGACCAAGTATTGACTAGATACAACTTAGCATTGGCCAAAACATGCGATGCACCGATTGATGAGAAGAATGGCGCTGAAGCTAAAGATTGGAGGAAAAGTACACCAGTACGAGTGGTGAGAAGCTACAAGGCGGCGAAACACAATCCTAAATACGCACCCGCTGATGGTGTTCGTTATGATGGCATCTACAAGCTAGTAAAGGTAGGTGTTTCAAATAGCATTCTCACGCTCACTTCATTGACTTTTCCTTGATTAGTACTGGCCACAAGCAGGTTATTCAGGGTTTATTGTTTGGGTAAGTTATGGAATTGCACAGGATCCTCGAAACCAGCTAACTAGTTTAATAGAGGTATCTGTTTCGAAGAGATGATCAAGAGCCGGCTCCCTGGACCGAAGAAGGGGAGAAACGCATCCGCGACCTAGGGCTCACCATGTATTGCCCACCAGAGCTTGCCAACAAAGCAGCAGCCAGTGCAAAGTCCAAGCAGAAGAAGAAGCCAGCAAACGACAAACAGGTGATTGAGATCAAGGACGACAGTGATCGTGATGAATTCCAAGACAGCGTTAAAAAGCCTAGACTCTCGAGCAACGACGATTTTGGTGATAAACATGTAATAGTAGAAATATGCAAATTCCGACCTCGACAGGAGGTTTTAGATTTGATCGCGCAAGATGTCCAAAGCCAACGTGCCTGGAAGGCAGTTTTTGAGTCGCGTGCAAGAAACATGAAGGAATTCTTGGAAATCATCGCCGAGAAGGAGTTCCTCTGTCCAGTTTGCCAAGACATGGTCCAAAGCCCGGTTACCACACCACAATGCGCCCATAGTGTATGCAAAGATTGCTTGAAACAATCGATCAGCTGTCTAGGTCAGATGTGCCCAATGTGTAGAACGGAGTTTAATCCGAAATTATCCAAAGATAGCCTGTCAGTCAACACGGAGCTTGTGGCAGTATTTAAGGCGCTAATCCCAAGCTACGGTTTAGATTGACTCCAACCCATATAAACGACAGCCTTTGTAAAATATTATTCTTGGTTCAACAGTTTGGTCAACAAACATTTGTATCACATTTTCAATAAATTCCTATTTGAGACATGGAATGTGCAACGGTCCAGATTGAATGTGGCTCAGTTTAATTGAAATCAACCTCAACGTCTGGCCTAGATCACCATATCCTGGTCTAGGCCAGATGCGGAGTAGGTAAACCTCACGCGGACTCCACACACTTCCACATATTAGTGCTAGGGAATATTTTGTTGTAGTTAAAGAGATTGTACTTTAATGAACTCTGGGGATTAATTTACATGTAATGTCGAGTTGAAGTGTATACACTTGACCAAGAAAATTAGGCGGTTTGCTTCTTAACGGAAGGGAGAGAGATCCACATCAAGCCGTAGGTGAACACGGCAGACCCGGTGAGGAAAGCCAATGGGGCACCAAGTCCCTTGGCCTTGCCGTACTGAGCAGTAGTATGGTGGCCGCTCAAATGGCGACGGAAGACGGGAGTAAGAGCTTGAGTGGCGACTCTGTTGCGGGCAATGGAGCTGAACATGGTTAAGAAGAGAGGATGAGCTTTTTTGGTGGAGATGTTCAACACGGCTCAGTTTTATAGTCGTGGAGTTTGTACTGTGAGAACTTCCACCAAGCCTAGAACTGAGTCTTCTCCACAGTGAACATGATCTAGACAAAATCCACACTCTTCCAAGTGCTTCAACTCGGATTTGATAAATTCCAGGAACTTATGACTTCCTGTGTAGGCTTCGATTCATTGGTGTTCGGCGAAGCGTACCATTAAATTAGGAAACTGTGATCGGACTTCGTTGGGCCTAATGCTGCAACTCCAAGCATGCCCCAATAATTGACAATACCCATATCAACCTCGAAAAGTATACATGATTACCGCGTCCCGTTCACGGCTTCCAACATGCATTTCCAAATTGCGTTTATTTTAGTACAAAAATCGGTTGAGGAATGAAACAAGTTTGTGCCTTGAAGACACAATCGAATAGATTACAAATTACTGCTCTAAGTAATACAATGTTCTAGTTCCTACCTTTTCCCTTCCTTTTCTTTAGTTTGAGTCCCTTGTCCTTAATATCCTGTACAGCATTGGTCGCCTTTTCAGCAGGTAAGATGGTGTTGTGTGCGGTGTCGTTCAGCCTGTCGGCTAAATCGCGGATGATACCGCTGGTAAGGTATTTGCCAGAGCTACCGTGTGGAAGAATAGGCTGCTGCAGAAGATGCTTCAACTCCGCCCTCCAGGATGCGATTCTAGCCTTGGCTTTGGCATCTTGCTTCTTTGACACCATCTCTCCCTCCGAGTCTTGGCTCTCCTCGTCAAGATCGATATCCAACGCCTCGGCACTCTTCTTCAACCAGTTCGATTCGTGGTTGGCCTTGTTCATTCTGTGCTCTTCTTCATCGATCTTAATAGCGAGGGCAACGCGCTGCCTCATGGAGGTAATGAGAGTACGATCGACTGGGAATTCCGAGAGGCCATTCTGCTTCCCTAGCACGTGACAGATCTTCTTGTATAACGATAGCTCCTCTGGGCAAACCAGAGCCACACTGATACCTTCTTTCTTGGCACGAGCAGTACGACCACTTCTATGAACGTAGATCTCCCCGGATCTGGGAAGTTGATAATGCACCACTTGCTCTACTAGAGGGATATCCAGACCACGGGCTGCCACATCGGAGGCAATCAAAACCGCCTTGGGGTTGGACTTGAATCGGTCCACGTTCTTCAATCTTTGACGCTGTTGCATTTGAGCGTGGAGACCGTACGCTTGAACCCCAAGAGCTTGCAGGAAGGGCAGCATCCGGCGAATGGCGTCGATGCTGTTGACAAATACCAATGTTCTGCCTGGGTACCTCACCAAGAAGTAGTACAGATAGACGTCTTTATCCTTCATGACGCAGTCGATGCGGGCCTCCATCAGAGTGGAGGACATGATATCGGTGCTGGTGACGTCGATGAAGCAAGGCTCTGGATCCTTGAACTGGATGCGATTCATCAAACTTTGCATTGAGCTGTCGTTGGATCTCTTGCTCATCTTCTTCTTTTGCTTACGCGTGAACACCTTCAGGTCCTGACTGATGGTGGCCGAGAAGATGAATGTCTGCTTCTCTTGCTCGGTTTCTTCCTCTGTGTCGGAGGAGGATTCTTCATCGTCCGCAGCCTCACGGGCATGCTGTGGCTTATTGGAAAGCAAGTTGAGGATGTAGTTCAGTTCTTTGAAGTGGCCAGGCTCCAGCATCCTGTCGGCTTCATCAAGAACAAGGAACTTGATTTTCTTGAGGTTGGCAGCAAAGATGTCGTTTTCGGAGCACAATTCCCAGAGACGACCGGGTGTGGCAACAATGATGTCGGGCGTTTGGTGCATCAATCTGGTTTGTTTCTGGATGGACATACCACCGACAATGGGAATGATCCGAGTTTTGCAGAATTGAGAGATGGATTTCAGATGATCAGTCACCTGGATGGCAAGTTCTCTTGTGGGAGTCAGGATGAGCGCGGTTTGACCTTCCTTCTCCTTATCTACATTGGTTGCCAAGTATTGGATGATGGGCAAGCCGAAAGCAAATGTTTTACCCGATCCCGTCTCAGCTGCACCTATGATGTCTCTACCTTCCAATGCGAGAGGGAGGGTCTTTTCCTGGATACTGGTTGGGCTATCGAACTGCAGCTTCTTGAGAGCTTTCTGAATAGATTCGGCAAGTCCGTACTTTTCCCATGCGGAGATATCGAATCCTTCATCGAAATCTGGCTCAACGTCCTGACTTTCCTCCTCCTCCTCCTCCTCATCATCATCATCATCTTCTTCTTCTTTTTCCTCCTCCTCCTCTTCCACAGCTTCCTCGTCACTATTTTCTATTACCTCGACATTGATAGGCTTATTCGTGTTAGCCTTTTTGCTAGGTTTTTTGTCGGTTGCAATGAACGAGTCTAGATCTATGAAGTTTCCACTCTCTTCCATGGTCAACGGGGTCTCGGGGGTGGCAGGCTTTCCTTTACGACCAGTCTTGGCATTTTTTGCTTTCTACAAGACATGCACAGTTAGACAATAGGTTACCGGAATAAAGCATTGAAAGCCTAGAAAAATACCTTAAACTTGACCATGCGTCCCGAAGACTCATCACCAATCCAGTCACACTCCACACCATCAATCTCCTCCAAACATACAAAACCGCCCAGCTCATCGCTCAAGAGCATTTGCTCGGGGTACGACACCTCCGACCAGTCCAAAGAATTCAGGTCATCCACCCCGATGTCCTCATACTCTGGGCTGGAGGTGGGCTGAGGTGCAGCCCCTCTCTTGCGCTTCTTGTTGGGCTTTCTTTTCTTCGAGCCCGCGACAAAAACATTCTCGTCTCCCTTGCTTGGAAGGGGTGGGGGCGCGAAGTTTGACACCTTTTCCCATTCAGTCTCGGCCGTTTCCACCTGCTTCTTGGGCTTACGGTTATTTTTCCCTTGGGCCTTGGGCTTGCTCTGTCCAGGGCTCTGGGTTGGTTTCGGTTCGATATCCCGTACTTCCCACATGGTTTGTTTGGCTAGGCTGGTGGATGTAGACGCGACGAATCCTTACTAAGGAATTTCTACCAGCCTCTGTGGAAGGAATTTTTTTTCTTTTTTTTCGTAGATATTCCCTTCAAAATTCCCTCGTGTTGGTGAAAATGCTGGTGGAGGGTTAAACAAAAATTGCGAACATGCTTAAATGTGGCAGGTGATTTGGTAATGCAGGCTTTTACATCACCTGCGAAAATCATTGGAAAAAATTGCCTTGCGTTTGCCACCATGGGCAATCCCGTATTATTTTATTACTCCGGCGTTGCGTTAGATACCATCGAATATGTCGTCTTCCATGAGCCTTAGTAAGCTCACGAGTAGCCTCTTGTTCTCAAGTAGGGTTGCGTGGTCCACTATAAGAAAACCGATACCAACGGAAACATTAAAGGTAGCTTGTGCCATGACTACATAAAAGACAGTCATTCCCCTGTTTGCTCAACTCTATATTTGCTCTAGTATTCCCATACATTTAGAGCCCCGGCCCAAAGAACGCAAACAAGACGAAGACCTGTCTTCAAACGTCAGGAGCCGGTGTCAGAGTTGGCTGACTTGAACAAAATCATCCCACCAAAGCCGAGACACACGAAGAAAGAATCAGTTAAAGAGGAAACGAAAACCAAGCTAAAAAAGAAGCTCGTGGTAAATCTCTTCAGCACTTCTCTTCTGCGCTGTATGAAGCTCACCTTGTCAAAAGAGTAAGAAGACCGCCCCTTCACCTGGTGACGTAAAGCTAGTTCCGATACGCGTGGACGATGTTGCAAAGAAGCAAGCTAAAAGGGTGGAAGGCCTAGGTGAAGACGTATCAAATAGACGGAAACTCAGGCTTATTAAGCCACCAGCGCAGCTGGAGGATTATATAGTTAAACTCAACTTGGGCCTCGTAAAAACAGGTAGATTTTCCAAGAGACCCAACAGGCCTGAGTATGAAAGCAAAGTGATGGTAATTAAATCCAGTACACACATGACTATTCAGAGAACAGTAATCTGACCACTTTCAAAGATGCCAGTGCTGCAGTTTTTCGCCGGAGCCAAAGATCCTGCCTCGTTCCCGCCCGAAAGTCTACCCGAAGTTGCGTTTGTTGGTGCGTTTCCCAATTGGCTTTTGTTGATGGAGTTCTCACTAACCGCTCAACTTACAGGACGCTCCAATGTTGGAAAATCCAGTCTTATCAACGTGCTCACCAATTCCACGATCGTCAGGGTGTCGAACAAACCAGGCCTTACGCGACAGATCAATTTCTTCACTGCGTCTGACGACTTCCATGTTGTAGATATGCCAGGGTATGGATTTGCCTATGCAAAGGAGGAGATGCGGGAATCATGGAAAAGCCTGGTAGGCCGCCAGTCTCTCTCTTTACCTTTATCCTGACTTCTAATGACGAGCTAGATCGAAACGTACATCGAGAAACGTAGAACCTTGAAACGACTGTACATTATGGTGGATGCCAGACATGGTAAGCTCCTTCCTGTCATCCGCACATCCATAAACTAATGCTTCCTCGCAGGCGTGAAGTATATCGATAAACAGTTTATGGAGATGGTCGATTCGTAAGTGATGTTCACCAGCGAGTGCTGTCGGTGGATGCTAACTTCCTATTATAGCAAGAACGTCAAGTTTCAAGTGGTCATGACCAAATGCGATTTAGTACCTCGTCCAGTCTTGGCCAGACGCTATTGTGTTGTACTGAAGGATCTTGCCGAGTACCGTCATTCGATAAAGAGCATCCTAATGGCTAGCGCACACACCAAAGCCGGAATCAACAATATGCGGAAGAGCATTCTTCACGTGATTGGCGCGCCCATCAAGCTTTTACCACCCAGCGGCAAATCAAAGGAGCCATCCAAGAAGAAAGAGAGCAAGCGCAAATGATCGAGAAGTTTGTTTAACCCAAGAACCTTTTAAACAATAAAATGACCTCATCGGTGAAAATCTTAACCACGATAACGTTCGGGTAACACGGAGATCGTACCCATTCATCTACCAGCAGTGACTACTTCTTTGCAGGATCGAAGGTTCTTTGACCTATATTATAGGTAAATACATGCAGGAATTAATTAATCCAAATTTACTCGGTTATTTCGGGTAACGGGCAACGGGTAATTTGCGGCATTCTTAAAGATATCGCCAGTCCAGCTCTCTTCAACTCCAACAAAATGTACTTCCCAAAGCTCCTAAGCCTCGTATTATCAGTATCCACTCTCGGTGTGCTTTCCCAGAATTTACTCGAGGCCATCCAAGGCGATGCCTCGCTCAAAACCCTTTCCTCCCTCTTGAACGACCCCAACTACGTGAAGCTGAAAGAAAAGTTGACAGGCACTGAGAAGTTTACTATATTCGCCCCCACCGAGGCTGCCTTTTCCAACTCAAAATTAGACTTGAATCAACCCAAAGTGGTATTGGCGCATTTACAGTACCATACAGTGTACGGGGACTTCAACAGCCAGACGTTGACCACCAAATACTTCCCGTTCACGCTGCTGAATGATGCTGCATACGTCAATCAAAATGGGGATGTTCAGGTGCTAGTACTTGGCAAGAACAACTCGCAATCCTATATCTCTCAAGGCCTAGATAGCACCAACGTAACCAAGCTTGACGCCCACAAAGCCACCAACGGGGTGGTCCATTTGGTAGACGCCTTCCTTCCTCCGCCCAAAGCACCAGCTGAGGTTATCCGGGAGTCGGGGTTTGAAAAGATGGCGGACGCGGTTGAGCGGGCGGCTCTAGTGAACACTATGAACGATTTGAACCGACTGACAATTTTTGCACCCACCAACGAGGTGTTGATCAGGGAGGATTTCGAGAGCAAGACTCGGCCTCAACTCTCACCGATTGTGAAAAACCATGTTATCACCGACGACATCGTGCTCTCTCAGAAACTACAGGATGGAGCCAAGTACTCCTCCGCCCTTGGATACTCGCTAGTTATCAAGGTCACAAATGGCACTACATATGTGAATGACTGCCCGATCATTAGAACTGATATTTTGACCAACAACGGTGTCCTGCATATCATCGACGGTGTAATAGCCGTGCCACAAAGTTTCTATTCCGTAGCACCACGCCAAAACCCGATTGCCCTTTGGGCCCCAATTGTACTCCTCATGTTGGCAGTAAATGCCAACTTGTAGACATGAAGATCAATCAGTTTTATTCAGTGAACACTAGCATGTAGGCATGAACATCAATTGTCAATTAAATTATCAGTGATCTGGTCCAGGAAAAATTTTCCCTTCATATGAATCATGTTTCAATGTCCGATGTGCATTATGAGCCTTCTTCGTACTGAGCAAATGTTTTCTCGTGTTGCAATCCGTGGGTTACGCCTTAGCCAAGTGACTTCGGTTACCTATAAGCCTCTAGCAGCTTTGTCAGTCCGCGGGTATTCTACTGAGGCACCAGGTATATGGACATGGGCGTAATTCTTATTGACCAGATACTTACCCCTTGTCACAATAGCCGACGGTCTTTTTGTCCAAATCAAGAATGACATCAAAACCGCCATGCGTAACAAAGAACGTACCAGACTTTCGGTCGTGAAATCCATCCTCTCCGATATCACCTATGCTGAAAAGGCCCAAGGAAAATCCATCAAGTCGGACAGTGAGATCGCAGTCCTGATCCAATCCGCCATCAAGAAACGCAGGGAGTCCATTGCTTCCTTTGAATCGGCCGGTAGAAGCGATCTCGCCTCAAACGAGACCGAAGAAGTCGAAATACTTCAAAAGTACTTGCCCGAGCAACTTAGCGAGCGTGAGATTGAGGCAGAAGTACTCAAGGCTATCAAAGAGACTGGTGCCCAGAGTGTCAAAGACATTGGCAAAGTCATGAAGGCTATCCAACTCGATCCTGCCGTTGCTCCCAAGAGTCTGGTGGCTGAGTTGGTCAAGAAAGTCCTGGCATCAGCCAAGTAGATTAGCATCATTCGCCTCTATTGTGTGATGTAGACATTTCATCACATTCACTCTTCATAGCATCAACCTTATCAAATAAATCACCATCCGCTAGTAATCAGATATTCCCAGAGAGATTCGATTTGGAACATCTGCTGATAAACGTCGAAAATTTTCGGAAGTGTTCGAGATAATAAATTCGATCTCGACCTTACATGCCATTCCATGATGGAACGTAACGGCCACTATGCTAGTTGCAAACTTGAAATGCTTATTGCTAGTCACGGTCCTTGCCATTTGTAACATAGACACAGCGCTTAGTGACAGTAATGAGGACAATGTTGACCAATGGGGGTCCCTCTATGTAAAGAATTCCTTGTTAACACAGCGTGACTTGTCCTGGGAAATCCCTATCGATCGTCTAAATCATGTCGGCTTGAATCTTACGAGTGGATATTTTCAAGAAAGAGATTATTCAATCTCGAAGATAAATGGAATAACGAGCCTGATATCCGCGGGCTATACCCGGTTGTTCGTGGATATTTACTGGGACCCTAGCAAGGGTCAGTGGCAATTCTGCCCTGTAGCCACCGCCGCGCAGACTTCCTCGGGTACAGACACGATGGAGAAGGATATCAAATGCTCGACAGGGACCGAGTTTTTTCTATTTCTGACCAACCTAGGCACTTTTATCTCCACCATGGATTCCATGACCTCTTTTTTCGTTGTCACTCTCCTCTTGCGGTTGCATTTCTTGGGTGATCTAGGGGCAGCCCATCCACTGGACACTCTCTATGACCTGGTCTATCGCACGGTTGGCAAAATGGTCTACACCCGCAGTAAACTGGAGCAGTCTCGATTGAATATTCCCCAGGATTGGGTAGCCCAAGGGCAACATTACTACATCCTGAATAGGAACCAAAACACCGGCTATCTAGAGTCTTCCGAGGCTTGGCCGCCGTTCTCGTATTTATATGGCTCGCCTAGTAGAATCATCTTTGGGTATGAGCTAGACTCAGGCTCTAACCAGAGTCAAGTATCCACGACCCTAATCGACAGTTTATTCTTTCATTTTAACGAGCTGTACAACCAGAAGAGTTTAGGGGCGAGTGGAGTATTTAATAATGAAAATTGCGCAGCTCTCAGCGGCGTAATAGCCTCGCCAACCCAATCATCCAACCTAGGGCTGGTGGCGACGCAGGTGGAATCTGACTATTGGAGTTGGCGAACCATCTTCCAGCCATTAGACAACAGCAATTTCACCGAGGAAAGCATCAGTGCGCTGGTATGTATCCGGACTTGACTCTTGCGTATGCTTATCTGACCTGATTGATCATTCAGACACAATGCGGGTTTTCCTTTGTCTTCAACGACCCGAAGACGTACAATGGAGTGAACCTCATACCGGCCATTTGGTCATGGGAGCCCAACCAGCCAGACCCGTACGGCCGTGACCAGGATCAAAGGTGCGTGGTGATGAATGCTCGAAGTGGTCGTTGGATGGTGCAGCGTTGTGACCGGGAGCTGCCGGTTGCCTGTCTCTCGCAACGGAACTTCTCGGATGTAAGCAGTACCTATGCACATACACACGTCAATCGAGACTCATATGTTCTCCCTCCAGTGGGTTATCGTGAATAAGCACCGTTACCATTATGTGTCCGCGGATAGAGGCTGCCCAGCCGGCTACACATTCTCGGTTCCCAAAACGGCAAGAGAAAACCTGCACCTAGCACGGAGTCTCAACGCTTCGGGAGAGCCCTTGGCCTGGATTGACCTGAACTCCTTGTCGAGCGTTGGGTGCTGGGTTGTGGGAAAGAACAGCCAATGCGGCTATAGTAGAGTGTGTACAAAAACAACTGCATCTATCAGTCTCGTGTCTAACCGTTTTAACTCATCTAGACGTATCAATTTCTAAATCAGATCTTATCGGTCTCTTTGATCGGTGGTTTAATCACGCTGGTGATTTTCGGCATCTTTGTTTACTTTAAATGCCGTATCAACCTCCGCCATCGCAGATCGAGGGAGCACCGAGAAAAGGTTCGCACTCGAATACGCTACCTGGAGGCCATCACTGTGCCCGTAAGTGTTCACTGGAGAACTTAACACGCTCGCTTCTCTAACCCACCTCTTGCTTAGGCTTGATCCTTCATGTATATTTTTCTTTTGGTGAGTTTTGTCAAATTTTTCCATCTATTGGTGGTTTAATCGCTGTAATCTACGATCAATAAATTGGTATTTTATATCCATCTAAGGATCTCTGGTGGGGTAGAGATAACTATCGATGATCGACCGGTGGCCATAACTCTCACCTGTGTTGTGTGCTGTAGAGCCTTATCATGACCGTAACGAAGTTTAGACCCTGCATTGACTTGCACAATGGCGAAGTCAAGCAAATTGTAGGTGGTACCTTGAGCGATGCTAACCCGGAAGAATTGAAGACCAATTTTGTGGCTACCGAATCACCTGCCTACTATGCGAGACTCTATAAAGAGCACAATCTCCAGGGTGCACATGTTATCAAGCTTGGTCCCAATAACGAAAAAGCTGCCGAGGAGGCTTTGTCGGCATGGTTTGGTGGTTTACAAGTGGGCGGCGGCATCACTTTAGAAAACGCTGAACACTGGTTGTCTCTGGGTGCTTCCAAAGTCATCGTAACCAGTTGGTTATTCCCAAATGGAAAGTTCTCTTTGGACAGATTGCAACAGATATCTGAGAAGATCGGTAGAGAAAACCTCGTGGTGGACGTGAGCTGTCGTAGGAGAGAGGACAAATGGATAGTTGCTATGAACAAGTGGCAGACTATCACCGACCTGGAGGTGAATAAAGAGAGCCTTGATATGTTGGCTGAGTATTGTTCGGAATTCCTGATTCACGCGGCGGATGTTGAAGGCCTATGCAGAGGAATCGACCAAGAGCTAGTTCAGAGTAAACAAAATCCCTGGACTACTTCCTTTTAATGTCATAATCTCCTAATTCTATTATATTGTAGAGTTGGGTGAGTGGGTGAATATTCCTTCCACCTACGCAGGTGGTGCTTATTGTAAGTATTCAGCCAACATTGAAGGATTTTGACTATTCAGACGACTTATTTATCTTGACTATTAGCAATTGAAGATTTGGAGCTAGTGAACAAACTATCTAACGGAAAGGTGGACTTGACTTACGGAAGGTATTACTGGGATTATTCACTGTCGAGTGAAATCAAGGGGCTAACATTTTGGCTTCACAGTGCCCTGGATGTGTTTGGAGGAAAAAGCGTCAAGTTTGCTGACTGTGTAGCTTGGAACAAACGTGTAGACGGCTTACAGCAATAATAGGGCCGATAATGGAGCCGATAATGGAGTCGACTACTAATGTTTATCAGTTAATGAACAGTCTCATCTAATAAATACACCAATTCAATTAGGGGAATAATACGAGCATGTGAAATTTGGCATTCGCTAAATGAATGGATTAGTGGCCGGATTAGCACACATCTCAGTCCAACATTAAATTACCCTAGACTCTAATGGCAGCGCAATATTGGCAGAGGCCTGAATGAAATTCAACCATTTCAGTAAATCATTCCGAGAATTTGCCTGTAATAGAAACTGGCCAGCTCTGGTTTGAAGCTAGGTAGCCACATGTTAGTGATTCTATGTTTGATGTTCTACGCTTGTGAGTTAGGTAAGTACCCTGAACACGTGGCAACGCTTGCGGTAGTCCGCAGCCAAGTCGACTTTAGCTCTTTGCATGCTAATGCTTTCAAAGGGATCTGGACGCTGGAATTTGGTGAGTGACTGCCAGGCTGAGGTGAACGAAGTACTTACATAGAACTGAGTTGGCTTGTACTTGTAAAGTTGCAATGAGGTTCCCCATAGAATACAGTAGCATTTCCTGAACAATCGAGTTTAGCCTAATATGACTGGTGTATCGAGCGGTGTTGATCAAAATTACCGCCAGGACCTGTCATTGGCAATGCTGCCATTGCTGGTGAATTCTATTTTCCTATGCATGAACCCCTCATGATGAACCGAGCACGTGTATCCCGGTAGCTTCTCCATTAAAATTTCATAGACTGGTGGCGAATCACGTCTGGAGGGCCGTTTACTTATGGTATCAATGGGCACATTCTTTTCGGGAGATTCCGAGAACTGGCCTCTCATTGCAAATTGCGCCTTTTGATCCATCGGGCCAGGTTCTATCTTCAAGCGACTCGTCATCTCCGTGGAAATTCGATTGACTGACCTGTCAAGCTCTTCTTCCGGCATCCTCTGCTCTCTATACCACTGATATATCGTTAATAACTGATGCCAGCGCTGCGTGGGTGAGTGAATATTGGCCCTATCCGCGATTTTCACAAACTTCCGTAACAATTCATCCAGGCTTTGTGGTAGATTGTCGCGAAGGGATTGGTAACTGGAGGGGAATGTAGCAGTGGAATGCCAATAAATTGCACCTTTTATATACCCGGCGATAGCGTTGACAAGAATGTGGGTGAGGGCTGGTGTGATGGTTTTATGTTTGTCAGAATCTTTAATAATAGCGCGATCCGGGAGCGTTTGCGAATGCAAGACTGCCAATCATCAGCTTTCCACTCGGTTTTACCTGAGACAGGCCACAGTAAGCACTAGCTATGCAGTTCGATTCAACCAGTGTGCTCCAAGATGTGTGAAGCTTACGATGTGACTGTTAAGATTGTACACAACTCCCGCTTCTGATTTGCTGTTTATCAGAGGCTTGATTAACCTTGTTTTATTGAACACAGCTAGTCACAGGGACTATATACTCATGCTGATGTATCATATTACCCATAGCGAAAGGCAAGTCAGGAACGAGCTGGCACCGTGCACGTTGATGATGGCACGGCATATATGTTCCAGGGAGACACCTCGGTTGGCTGCTACTGTCACCTCAACCAATTACTACCGTGGAGCAAAGCGATTGCTTAATACTTGGGATCCGTAAATGGAGGAAGAGTCTCTCCTTTGGAGACGATTAATTCTCGAAGCCACGCTACCTAATAATTGCCACTTAATTTAACCACTCCCATCACTGGCGTGATGGCTTGCTTTACATACCTCATTCTCCAAAACCTTCAGTTTTTCCAGGGCGTTTGCTTTCTCCAATTGTGCATGCTTTAACTCATTCGATAACTCGGCCATTTGTTGAGTGAAAGGGTTCGCGTGCTCCAACTCCTTCACTCTATCCTCAAGTAAAACACATCTTTCGAGGATTTCTCGCTCCCGTTGCTTCCGGCGATCTCGGAAGCGAGCTGATGCGCCAGCATTCCGGCGACGCTTTTCCGCTAGGATATGTTGGGCAGAAGCATTGTCGGTTGGTGATGAAGGGGAGTGATATCTGTCAACGTCTACCTCTTGGGTTGATGTCGACTGATACGAGTCGCCGGGCAACTGCGTGTGTGAGAATGGCGCACTGGTGACCAAGTTCGTTCCATGAGACGTTTCCCCCGAGGAAGCGACTTGATCAGTTATAGGAGATTTATTAGGAACCGTTGGTGTGTATGCAGATGGATGATTGGAATAGAAAGAGTAATTGGTCATGGTGATAGAATGAGTAGCTGTCTGATAAGCCTCTGACTCAAAATTGAGGGAGCAGAGAGGAGGAAGGACGGTGCTTGGAAGAGGGATATTCTCCGAACTCATGGTCGCTGTAGTGAGGTTCAGGCAAGAACCTTGGTCATATCTGCGACCTCGACAAACAGAAAGCGCAAGAGGCTTTTAGGCTGCTCCAACATCGATGGGAGCTTTTTAAACTTCTGTTCATATGACGGAAACTGACTTAATATCAGCGTGAAATGGTGCAATCGCATCGGTAGCCATTGATTGGCCTACCGAACCAGCATTACATATAGCATCATTGTAAGCAATATGCTCATTCCATCAAGTTTACCAAATATGGGAGACATTTGACTTGCTACCCAACTCACTCCAACCACCCCTTCGCATTTCCTTGACTTCAGCAAGCAGGTTTTGCCCACAATAGTTATGTGTGCAGAAATGGGAAGAAGCTCACGAAGTATTCGCCATTTTTGCTACATATGAACAATCCAGTTGCGATCATTTGCTGGGCTCCGCTTCACCTTGCTCCTGGTGCCTCACTTACCCCTGAGTTGAAGGTTAGGGTTAGTTAGTTAGGAGGCGTCTCAAATGGAGATAAGGGTTGCTTGTTAGGAGTGGATTTTCGAAGGCTGGCACATGATTTTTCTGGTGATTGAGTTGCTGGCGATGCATAGATACCAGGTGGTTAGGTGGTTGGGTGGTTGGATGGTTGGATGGTTGAATTCCTCCTAGTCATTGAATGCTGACTGGTTGAAGGCCGCCTTGTTATTGAACGCACTGGAATGGTCCAAGGTACTCAAGTGACGCGAGCTTCCACCAACCAGCTTGGCTTCTGAGTCGAACGCCCTGTAACAAATCAGAGGTCTTTGTTATGGCCGACTAATATGGAATATCTAGACAATGCCATTTATGGCTAAAGTCATTTCAATACGAGGTTTTGATGTGTGTGATTAGAGGTTTGTTCGTAGATTCCCGGAAACCGATTCCCCGAAAGCAACCCAGTTTCTCCCGCTCTGCTGGTGAAAGGGGAATAGTGTGGAATGCTGCGTGGACTTTTATGGATCTTCCGATATCGATCCGCATTGTTTATTCCCACAATTTTGGTTTAAGCTAAAGGTGGAGTGGTTAGGGCTGGTTGGCTGGTCGGCTTCGAAATGTGTTTGTCTGAATAGATTTCCGGTACCGATCATCCGCGTCCATTTCGAGCACATGGTACTTTCCTTTTGGCAAAGGTACTTTGGCTATTTGATTTACCCGTTTTTTTTGATGTATTCCAAATAGCGAATTTCTTTTTAAACCGTACCTTCCTACAAACCGCGGCGGAAGTGTTTAGAACCTAAGCTTTATCTTGCATCCTCAGTAGAATATTTGCTTATTTTTCTCTGCAAAGCGTTCGTTGTAAATATTCTTAGAAACGGCTCAGCTGTAGCGATACCCATATTAGTCTTCATTCCACTTTACTGGTAACTATCCTTTCCCCCAGCACAAGCCCACTTCCAAGCTAACTTACGATCTCGACCCAGCCAGAAACTCTAGCATAGATTACTTCACAACCACACAGAGACAAAAATGGTGCAATCAATACCCGGCAGAAAGCATATACTCAAGTATAGACAGCAGGCACAGAGAAAGCGTTTAGAACAAACTTTACTTCGTTCGCCTTCACGGCATTCCAGCCTCAGCAATCGCCGGATATTTGTCAATATCCCTCTACCGGAGAGTGCACTGGATCAATACGGCTTTCCCAAGACGGACTTTCCTAGTAACAGAATCCGTACTTCCAAATACACCTTGTTTACCTTCTTGCCGAAAAATCTGTTCGAGCAATTTCACCGTGCTGCAAATCTTTACTTTGTGTTCCTGGTCATTCTACAGCTGCTCCCTTGGTTTGCGGTTGGCAGTCCGGCATTTGTGGTGCTTCCAATTGCCGTAGTGATGGCCATTACCGCCATTAAGGATGGCTTCGAGGATTGGAGACGACACACTTCCGACAAGAGATACAACAGCTCAAAGACCAAGATTCTGCAGCAGTGGGAGAATTCTAATTATCTCGGGAGCAACGTTAGCATATGGCGACGTGTACAGCGTAGCACCCGAAAAATCTTGTCATACCTATGGTCGAAATTCGGATGGTTTAGCCGAAAGAATGTGCAAAATTCTGATGACATCCTCGACGAACTCTCCATGCTGCAGCCATCGCCAGTTCATGCGCCAAACGCCGAGTTTACCGAAGTGCTCTGGCAGGACGTCAGGGTGGGCGACTTCATCTATCTTCGGAACAACCAGCCAGTGCCAGCCGATATGGTCATCTTGGCAACCTCTGAGGAAGACGGAGAGTGTTACGTAGAAACCAAGGAGCTTGATGGAGAAACAAACTTGAAAACAAGAATTGGCCTCGATGAAACGGCCCACATCAAGACTGCCCAGGATTGCGTTAACCTTCAATGTTTCATCGAGTCGGACCTACCTTCGTCGAACCTTTTCACCTACCAAGCCACAATGCATATTTTCAATCAAGCCCCCACAAATCAAGACGACGACGACGCGGCCAAGGGGCCTAGTTTAGTCCCCATTAACATTAACAACACCCTTTTGCGTGGACATGTATTAAGAAACACCGAATATGTAATCGGAATGATTATCTTTAGTGGAGGCGACACCAAAATCATGCTGAATTCAGGAAACACTCCATCCAAGAGAAGTCGAATCGAGAAAACCATGAACCAACAGGTCAGTCCAGCCATAGCACTACTCCTGAGCAACGCCGGCTAACTTCTCTTGTATACATCAGATCATCATCAACTTCGGGATCTTGATTGTGCTGTGCTTGATCTGCGGCATAGCCGGGGGTTATAACCAGAAAAACAATTCAGAGACCATTGAAGGTGCAGAGGAAGGATCGCCGGCTGAATCAGGATTTGTGACATTCTGGTAAGGATGATACTTCTTCTTGTGGAATTGACCTCACTTAACATTTCAATCAAGGGCGAGTTTGATTATCTTCCAGAATATCATTCCAATTTCACTCTATGTCAGTATCGAGTTTATCAAGACGATGCAGGCCTTCTTCATCTTCCAGGATATCGAGATGTATTACAAGCCCACCGATTCCGTGTGCATCCCTAAATCGTGGAACCTCTCTGATGACTTAGGTACTTGTTGTGTAAACTCCCAATCAACAGCTCATGTCATACTTAGTATCCCCCACCAGGTCAAATTGAATACGTATTCTCCGATAAGACCGGAACCTTGACTAGAAACATCATGGAGTTCAGCCGGTGCTCAATCAACGGTCGCTCGTACGGAATGTCGCTCAAGGGTGAGACAGACGCCGCAAAGGGTGCGAAAGTCCGAGCCGGGCTTGAGCCTGCTGACTCCAGGATGAGCTTTGACCCAGAGAAGCTCTACAATGAATTTATTCAAGCGATGAAGTCGATCTACACCCCAAAATACGCCAACACCAATATAGATACCATGACGTTTGCCGACCCAAATATCTTCCGTGAAATGAAAGCCGATGATGGCGCATCTGACCTCCAAAAGGAGCATGCTCAGAAGATTCGAGAATTCTTCATATTGTTGGCCGTTTGTCATACCGTGATCATCGAAAAATCTGAGGGTGATGCTGAATATCACGATGAGTCTAATCAACTGCAGTATCGGGCTGAGTCACCAGACGAGAATGCTTTGGTGACTGCTGCCAAAGACTTGGGTTTCTCGTTCCTCGGCAGAAACAAGGATTCTATTACCATCGATGTTCTCGGAGAAGAGCTTACTTTCCAGCTTTTGCAAGTCCTGGAATTCAACAGCACACGCAAGAGAATGTCCGTAATCGTTAGGAGACCCAAACCTTGGAACGACATCGTGTTGTTCTGCAAGGGTGCCGATAACGTTATCTTCGAAAGGTTGGCAGACAATCAAGAGGAGATCATTCAGACCACCGCTGCTCATATCGATGGATACTCAACTGAAGGTATGGCCAACCGCTCACCGGACGTTTTTGAAATCGACTAATTTCCATTCATTTCATAGGTCTACGTACGCTTTGCCTAGGTTACAAAGTGATCTCTGAAGATGAGTACACTGAATGGGAGGCGCGTTATCATCAAGCCTCTACAACGCTCGACGGCCGCGACGAGGAAATGGAACTTTGCTGCAGTGAGATAGAAAAAGAGTTGCTGTTGATCGGGGCCACAGCTATCGAAGATAAGCTTCAGGAACAAGTCCCTGACTGTATTCTATCGCTAAGAGAGGCAGGGATGAAAGTATGGGTCCTCACTGGTGACAAAATGGAAACCGCTATAAATATCGGGTTTGCCTGTAACCTTCTAACGAATGATATGGGTCTTTGGACAATCCGAGGCGATGACATTGCTGTTGCCAAAGAGCAATTTTTAAGTGTTGTCGCCAACATTCGTGGCTTCCCCTCTGCACTGGATCCTGAGCCTGCTAGCCCCAGGCCCAGTGCGTCCTATTTTGAGCAACTGCCATTGCCTCGTCGTTCTTCAGCCTACCCTCGCCAGTCAACCATTCATGCGTTAGTCATTGACGGCAGTGCGTTGAAGTTCATTCTGGATGATATGGAAACCAGAGCTTTGTTGCTTGAGATAGCACCTCTTTGCCATTCAGTGATCTGTTGCCGAACAAGCCCACTGCAAAAAGCCCAAGTCGTCCATTTAATTCGCAAAGGCCGAAACGCGGTGTGCCTAGCGATTGGTGATGGCGCGAACGATGTCAGTATGATCCAAGCGGCTGATGTGGGAGTGGCCATTTCTGGTGAAGAGGGTCTACAGGCTGCCATGGCGTCAGACTACACAATTTCTCAGTTCAGATTCTTGAAAAACCTGCTACTTGTGCATGGATTCTGGTCCTATCTTAGAATTGCCGAGATGATCCTCAATTCCTTTTACAAGAACGTCATCTGGGTGCTGGCTGTGTTGTGGTATCAGTTCTTCTGTGGATTTTCGGCCAATTTGTTCTATGACTACGTGTGGATCCAGCTTTACAATCTGATCTTTACCACAGTCTCTGTGGTGATCATCGGCTGTTGTGATCAGGCCGTTGGGTATGAACATGCACTTGACCATCCCAGCCTGTATAAGATTGGCATGAATCAGACCCGCTACGGCATGGTCCGCTTCTGGGTGTACATCTTGGAGGGACTGTATCAGTCCGCAGTGTGTTACTTCGCATACTATTTCCTGTACACCACGAATATAGTGAGCTGGAGCGGATACGACGCAGGGAACTTCGATCTGTCATCCAGTGTGGCTGTCACTTTGATTACCATCGTGAACCTGCAAGTTGGTATGAACGCATACTCCTGGAATTGGATGATGTTTACCTCGGTAATCCTTAGTATTGCCGTCACCATCGTCTTCGAATTGATTTACACGCTGTTTTCGTACAACGATTCCTACGGATCGGGGATATTCATCTACAAGTCGCCCAGCTTTTGGTTGACTTTTCTTGGATGCGTGGTGGTATCAATGCTGCCACGTTACTTGGTATTGTTTACCAAACAAATGTGGTACTACGAGGATCTCGATATTGTTCGGGAGATTGAAAAATTCTCCGGCAACAAGAAGCTGTCCAAGGAAAGTCCCAGCAAGTTGGAGCTCTATCAATCCCGAAACAGCTCCGAGCAACCAGAAAAAGAGCTGAATACCAATTCTGAGGAGGATCTGGAGATGAACCAGATAGAGCTGAGCATCAGGTAAAGTCAGCCACATGGCAACTCTCGCTAGCCGAGACTAACGACATACCACCTAGCAGATCACAGTAGAAGTCCCAACAAAACTCACTACCAGATCACAGTAGAAGCTCCGACAAAACTCACTACCAGAGGCCTCGACAAATTTTACCACCAGATCACGGTGGACCAAACGGATGTCTAATCTAGAAGTTTCTTTTAATAAGTTATAATTCAACCAACTCATGTAATTCCGATTTCTCCGCTGCCACCACTCACTCCCTTCCCATCCTTGTAATTGCTTCTCTTATCCATCATATACCCATACTTGATCAGATTCCATATCTGCTGGTTTCTCCTTGTTTACATTTGGCATTCACATTCTGGATAAACTGATGTCCCATTCGGTTCCAATCACGTTCGTCTTATCTTGTTGGCTCATGTTACCATTAACAGGCTGTACATTCAGGAGTTTATTCATACTAGGTATAGCTATCTATGAACGCTAGTAGCCTTTGAAAATATTGTTCGAGTGGTTATAATATATCGTTTACAATTCCATATCTGCTGCCTCCTCGTCGGAAAACGATCCAATGGAGCTCATATCCTCATCTTCTGAGCTGTCGTCGAGTGCGTCTGCTGCTTCTTTTGTTGCGTAACGATTCACGTAATCTGGAAATCTATCAGGTTAATGAGCTGTGGTATGTGGTCGGCTTGGGGTCATACTTGCCTTTGACTTTGTTCTCGTAGTTGGTAGGCTCGCGCATCAGGAGGGCTGCTGCCTCTCCATTCAAGGGATCGGTAGGATTTGGGTAACGTAGCAACTGGGGCAGGAATACTTCAAATATGTTGATCATATCTGCACCAATAGAACGTTAATAAACGGTAGCTTTCGAGAGGGTGTGTATACGAATTAAGCCTGACCAAACATGGGGCTCCAGGTCTGATTGATAACATCCAAACAAACAGAGCCGCTACTGTATCGGCAAATGGCAAGGTTAGCAATTTGAATAAGTGGAAGGAAGTTTGAGGGGGAAGCCTACAGTTCATCAATGTTGGGATGGAAGATCTTGTTCATAAATCCGATGGAGGGTGACTTGTATGGGTACTGATCTGGCAGCTCTACATGGACTTTCCATACGCCACCGCTAAAAGGTGCTAAACAAAGTAGAGTTGCCCATAAGGAATGGTACAAGCAAGAGCCTAATCACTCAGGAAACTTACTGTCTTCGGGTCCGTGAAATCTTACGTAGAATTCTTGCATGTTATCATTGACCAAGGTGACTTCGTAGTCACTCATGAGACTAAAA